>PVKN010012945.1:0-20325 GCA_004027915.1 Capromys pilorides
TTGGAAGTAGGCAGTGCAATAACATAGAAGCCATTCTATGCCACTGCATCATACTCATTTTCTAGGAGCAATAGGCTAGAGTACCACTTAGGGTACCATTTTAACTATTGATTAGATACCAAGTTTTGATCAAACACTCTGGCTAGGAAAACCCAAGAGGAAGTAATCTGTGACACATCATTCTTATGGAAAGACCTCCATTCCACAAAGAAGACAAAGTTCGCTAAATTCCAAAAGAAACATCACGTGGGACTTTGTGGAGAAGACCCTGAGCATCATGGTGGACAATGTCACAAGAATAACTTTGAATGAATAAAGGGCCATTTTCAGTTATTGCCTATTTGAGTCTAAGGCTCTTGCCAGAGTACTTAGAGTACTTGCAAGTTATATAATGGGCTAAACTAATATGGTCTAAGTAGGTCATATTTTAATGACTTACTTATCTCTTGCCATTATGTCTAGAGAAGTCCAGATACTGCATCTTTGATACTGTAGTTTTTGGAGATGATTCATTCAAGCTGGGCTTTGAACAAAACTGGATAGTTGACAATTATGGCAGCTGTCTCTGCCTCCTGCTAGTCCATGACACTGATGGGTAAATGGATGCATTAGAAATTCACAACAAATAGGAAGCCCTTCTATTAGGACAGCTAACGTTTTGCTCTCTAAGTGGAAATTCATTTCACATTTCCAAGAATGAGGGAAATCAAAGGTAGCTGAGTTCGAAGAGGGACGAAGGTTCAACGGTTTTTCTGAGATCAGAGATAGCAAGTGAAAGATAGTTTTAGTGCTCTGATTTCATACCCTAGTCTACAACCACCGTGCCTTCAATATCATCAAACTATTTAGTTGACTTAGCTGCTACCAGCTAATATTCAAATATTCAAATTAATTGATACACATTGAGCTCAGAGCAGACCTGTTTCTTCAGATCAATTTTTACATAAGTAGTATTACACAAGTGCCATATTGCTTCTGAGATAACAACATATCACTCTATAAATAAACAATACACAAGGTGACCCATCCATATGGTGACCATTTTTAGAGGCTTAGCTTAATCATTATTTGATCATTGATAAAATCACCTTAGAAAGGAGAAAAGAGAGGAGAGGCATCTGGGAAACACACAATCTTCCTTCCTTCCTTCCTTCCTTCCTTCCTTCCTTCCTTCCTTCCTTCCTTCCTTCTTTCCTTCCTTCTCCTTTTTAAAATAAAATGTTAAAATGTTTAAAAAGTAGAGAGCTGATGTATTGTTCCCATTCTACCACCAAATTCAGTAATATCTACTTTTTTTGTTTTAATATTAGTTTCTTCTTACTTGAATGTTCTAAGGGATTTTTGGAAAATGGACATCACTGAAAGATGCCATGTTAAGTCAAATAAAATAGAAACACAAGTTAACGTATTCCAGAACCCAGACTGGCAAGCATGCAGGCAGGAACTCTTGGCCAGTGGCCCCAAGCCACCAGAAGTTCTTCCCCACCCAGAACCCAGGACTGGCATGTGCATAGGTAGGAACTCTCAGCCTGCACTGCCATGCCACCAGAACTTCTTTTTTTTTACTTCAGAGGTTATTTCTGATCTGATTCCTTCTATACTTTTCTGAAGCTGTTTTTTTTTTTTTTACTTCAGACTAGTAAGTTAAAGATTTCTTTTTTTACTTCAGAACTTTTCTCAATCCGAGTTCCTCTATATGTTTCTGCATTTGTTTGTTTACTTCAGATGCTAGTAGATTTTGCCTGCATGATTCCCACTTTCTTCTATGGTAGCATCTCCTGTATTTGTTTTGCATGGACTTGGGACCTGAGATTGCATTTTTCTCCTTGTCTGTACTATTCTGTATAGCAGTGATCTCTGTCCTTTGGTGCAGAAATTTGGTGAAGTTATGCCGTTGGCACCTACTGAAATTTGGGTCCAGATCTACCACGTTTCATCTTGTCCAGATGTACCTGACTGGGTCTGGCTGCTGTGCTCAGCTTCTTTCTGCTGAAGCTTTTGGAGGAGAGCCCACTGTTCTTCTCTGGCAAGAGGCTCAGCTCTTGAGTTAGATGGTAGGGTCTGACCCCCAGCCTCTCTGCAGGGAATTTTGCTGCAGGGCTCCATAGCAGCTGCAGGAGCTTGGTTCTGTGTGAGGTACAAGTTCTGGTGGCACAAGGGTGCCTGCCTATGTGTCTGCCAGTCAAGAGCTGTGGGTGGGGGCGGAGTTCTGGTGGCAGTGCGGGGGTGCAGGGTGAGAGATTCTACCTGTGCACCCACTGGTCGATCTGTTGGTTGGAGCTGCTGTGCATGGGGGCTGAGTTCCGCTGGCAATGCAGGGTAAGCGGGGGGAGACACAGGCCGAGAGGTCCTTCCTGTGCAGCTGCTGGTCACTCTATCAGTCAGTCAGGGCTGCTCTAAGTCTTTTTTATTTTTTTTATTTTTAATTAATGATCCAGCCTTAGATATTCCATTAGTTACAGTTATAGCAAATGAACTAAGACAATGGTAGAAAGTATTGAATATTCAATATTGCTATTGAATTTTGTAATGTGTAACAAGCAAATGTTCAAACTATGAAGAATATTCAATGCCTTTTTTTTTTTTTTTAATGTTTAGAACTAAGATTCTGAATGTTAAGGGCTGGCCAGATAGCTCAGTGGACTAAAGCTCTTGCTTAGGCACAGCACAGAAATGGGGCTCAGTCCCTAGCACCACAAGCTGTGCTGGCCCCAGGGGGTTCTGAGACAGCAATTGAGACTGGGCGTGGTAGCATGCTTGGGAGGCTGGAGATAGGAGGATCATTACAAGTCTCATCTGTGTAGTGAGACCCTGTAGGTTCAAAATACATTTTTTTAAAAAAAGATTTTAAATGTTTAAGTGAAATAAAAATTCAAATATTGCTTTGGATGCCAAAGAAGACTGTCGATTTTTATAACTCCAATGAAAAACAAGTATCTATGAGTTTTTCATGTTCTTTGGGATCCTAAAACCATACTTTTTAATTAGATCTATAAAACTTGTTTTCACAGAACCCATCCTGGCTCTGACATAGCTAATGTGCAGCAGCTGGAGATTTCCAGAGCTCTGTGTACTGTTGGAATTGCTTACCTAGCTGCCTCGACCCAGTCCTAAGGCTGCTTCTCAGTCTCTTACTCGGATGGATCTAGGCTTGATAACTTGTTATAGGACATGAAGCAAAATCGAGGATGCTCCGGTGGATTCCAGCTGGGTATTTATCGAGCACTTCCTCAACGTGAGTGCGTTAGTGGCTATAACTCATAGAGTACTCATTAATGTCATTTCCAGCAGACACTCTCAGCCTCTGTGTGGTAGGTAAGAAAACCAGGGCACTTGCTGCAAAGTCTCAGAGTTCTGTAGCAATGGAAGTTGGATCTAGCCGAGGCGGTTTGTAGAATGTCTATGCGTGTAGCTGTCAAAGTTGTTTACAGTATTCTCAGTGTTTTCTCTCCTGGGAGGATATCATTGATACTGATGACAAGATGAACTGATGGCACTAAAATGCTCTCACATGACAGAAAAACTGAGGAATGTGTTACTTCCTCATGTGAGAGACATGGAACTTGCTTTTTGTGTAAACTTCAGCAGTTACCAGTGTCTCTGAAAGTGTGTTTTCTTGTTGTTGTTGCTGGTTTTAATGTAAAAATTGCTCATCATAAGATTGCTCTGAGCACAAATCAAATAAAAAATGTAAAAACAATGTACAAACAGAAATATAAAAAGTAAGATGGTGTACTGGGTGTGCTATGCTGTTTTTCTAATGCATTTTCTTTCATTTCTCCCAGCTTCCATGAAGAAGAACTGTACTGTAAAAAACATATTCTCCTTAATGTCTAGCTTAGTGGCTTGAGTATAATGTGTTCAATAATCATTTGCTGACTAGCTTTGTAATTAAGAATTATCTCGCCTCTTACACAATGATTTTTAGGTCTTTATATACTCTTTATCTGTGTAGGCAGGCATTTTCTCCACTGAAACTTTAATACATCTTGCTGTTCTTTTCATTTTTTCCTTTCATTCATATATATATATATATATATATATATATATATATATTCATATATATATTCATATATATGTGTGTGTGTTGTGTTAATTTTCACTTTGCAAAGACAAAAAAGTGACTACAGTGGAAGATGAAAGGATAAAGCATAAATCACAGGAAACATTTAAAATTGGATTGTGTTTGAGTTGGGGAGAAATTGGCTTGAAAAACAAAAGAAAAATTAAGACTAGGAGTAGAAAAAATGAGTTGTATTGGAGTGTTAAGGTGCCTGAGACAGGGTTGGTGAGATAGCTCAGCAGATGAGACACCTGCTTTGGCAAGTGCAGAGACCAGGGTTCGATCCCAGGTCCAACGTGCAGTGCCAACCCTGCCCACAGGGTGCACTGAGTTGACGATTTAGACTGTGCAGTGAGACTCTGTACCAAATACATAAATGAAAAAGAAAAGATGCCCTAGAAGGCACTGACTTGTCAAAACATCAAACAAAATATGGAGTAGTGGCTGCCAGGCTGGGAGGAAGAGAAAGAAACGGGAAGGTAGAAACCAATGAAGGTACAGTTTCAACTCAGCAGGACCCATAGCTCCAGAGGGCAGATGTGCCTCATTATTTCTGTTGCCAATAATCATGTGTTCTACAATTAAACAATTGTTAAGAAGTAGACAGTGGTTAAGAGGTAGACAATATGAGGGTGGATCTCATGTTAAATGTCCTTATAAAAAGTTCACAAAACATTTACCACACCATTTTTAAAAGGTCCCTTTGTTTGGTGGAGATGGCGATTTCATGGCTTCCATGGCAAGGTTATTTTGTATGAGTATAGGATAAAACCAACATATGTCAATCCCTTCCAGTCAAAGATAGCTCTCTGCCCATTATAGAAAAGTACCTGGCTTAAAACAAACACACAAGCAAAGCAAAGCAAAGCAAAGCAAAGCAAAGCAAAGCAAAGCAAAGCAAAGCAAAGCAAAGCAAAACAAAACAAAACAAAACAAAACACACAAACAAAAGTGGCAGATGACTCACATTCCCAAGAGCTGGCTGCATTTTGCATTGATTTAGGAGCTACTGCTAAGGAGCTTCTCATACTTTGGAATCCCCACTGCTGCCTGGGCTCCTGTGGGACATCGCAGAGCCACAGAAGGATGGGCGAATGGCTGGGAAACAGGACAGCAGCTCAGCCTCCCACCTGCCTCCGTAGCCAGCTCCATCTGTCCAGTGTTCTGGGTGGCTGAAGAGGCCAGCAGTTCAAAGCTCCGCTCTGGGCTAGTTCTGAACACTTCTTTACTTTCCAAGGACATGGTATTTTTAGTCAGTGAGCAGGGATTGGAGCCAAGTGATCCCCTGCTCAGTAGCCCACGGTGTGTGGGTTTGCCAGTCATAGTTTCTTGCTGTGCTACTCCTTGCAGGAGTGAATAGGAATGCTGTGCTTATGTCTGTTTATTTTACCATCTTTTTTCCTCTATAATCTCTCCATGTGAAGTTTAAAATGATGCCTAGACATTTAACACCCAGTCAGGCATAAAGTTAATGTAGTATAGAATTTCAGTAACTACACAGATAGTAAAGCAGAGTGTTTATCGAATACATCTGGCAAGAAGAAAACAGCATGAATGTGGAAAATGGTTAGCATAGCAGACCCAGGAAGAATGGGCTCTTAAACTGATATGTGTGTCATCTGTTTTAAAGTTCATTTTGAAGGATTAAATTTTATGGATTGAGATTAGAATTACTAATCCATGTAATCACCTGGGAAAGGAGCAAGTGAAGGCCCTGCATTCATTTTTCTTTTACTGCATAATAATTAAAACAACTACAACCACTATATATTTGTTACTCACAGTCTGAGGCTCAGGACTCTGAGATGTTGTCTGGGTCCGCTGTGTGGGTCTTATCAGGCTGGGATTAAGATGAAGCTCAGGGCATAGCTGGGAAGAGTCGGCTGCTAAGTCATGTAAATGCTTGGCAGAACTCCTTTACAGCTGCTAGGGCCTTAATTTCTTGCTGCCTTTCCTTAGCCCTCTGGACCAGCCATTTCTTCCGCTGTACACATCTACATAGAACCTCTAGCAATGTTGTTCTTTGCTTCTTCTAGTCCAGAAAGGTAAAAAGGAGCCATTCGTCTGCAAGACAAAGTGTCAGTTAACAATATAATCACCAGTGCGAGGTCCTGTCACTTCTGCTGCATTGTGTGAACCAGAGCTAGAAGATCCTCCACATGTTCAAGGGGAGGAAATTAGATGAAGTGAACCTCAGAGGGTGGGGAGCATCAGAATCACTTTGCCTCCATAGCCCTTATTCCAAATTCAGCCCTCAGGGGACCCTTAGTGCTGGTTTTGAACATAGTGAAGATAGGAAATTTCTCTGTCTTTGTGGCGTTTTCTTTCTCCACTTGTCAAGTGACGGGGGCAATCATCCTTATCACCTTGCATACACTGCTGCTCTCCATAACACCATGCCAAGCCCGTCATTCATTCTCCATGAGCAGTCGTGGCTCAAGACCTTTAGCTGTTTGTCCCAGACTTGCTCTCTTTGTGCTTCTCAATTTCCAGCCTTGGATTTACCCTCTACCTTTGGTTTCTTAAATGATCATTTTTACACTTTCAATGATTTTGGCTCAGATTCGTCTTGCTCTTCCCGGCCTCCTTGTCTTCTGGAGGTGTTCTACCTAATTCTGGCTCTTGGTTTTAAACCTGGCACCAACTTGCTTGTCCATATTGTAAAAGATACATGGATAGTATGTATGTGTTGTTGACTATGTGTGTGTGTGTTGCCGGGTTATTATAAAGATGAAATAATCTATGGAAAGACCCACCTACATGCTGTGTACTTTGTGCTTGTTAAATTCCCTTATTTGCCTTGCTTTATTTATTTATTTGAAAGGGAATTTACCTGGGATTAAGAATGGTTTATGCAATGGTTTTGAAATCCAAGCCTTGAAAAGCTCCATTGGAGTTGCCTACAGAGAATTTTTAGTGTGGATACTAAGTATCTACCCTTGAAACATCCATCCATCAATCAATCAGTTTGATTGATCGATCTATCTATCTATCTATCTATCTATCTATCTATCTATCTATCTATCTATCTTGAATATATATAATATTCTTATAGGTAGCCACTCACTTTTGTTACTGTGGTTTGAAATAAAATTCAAAGAGCAAAGAAACCAAAAAAAGGCCATAAATGCATGCCCTGCTGAGAGTGGCTGCCTCATAAGGGTAGACTAAGTATCGTAGCAAAGTGCTATAACTTACCAGCATGTTTCCTTTTCTGTACTGAGTGATTACTAAGACTCTATTTTAAATTTCAATTTCAGTTGAATGTTGCCTTGAGACCAAGCTATAGCTCAGGGAACACAAAAAGAATCAATGTGTGTTTCTCCTTATCTTGAACTTCAGGTATTTCTACTACATCTTGTTTTCTCCTTCTCTTACTACATAGAGAAGATTTCAAGAACAAGAGTTAGCAACACAAGACAGGATCCCAGGTCCTTGAGTGACTGAAAGAAAATACAGATTCACTGTCAACCCTCATGGGACAGTGACAATGAGAGATGGACTTGTTGTGATAAAATAACTGACTGCAATTTCAAGTTTCTTTTTACACATTTAAACTCAAAGATCTCTGAGGATGCCTTCTCTACAAAATAATTTCAGTAGAAATACCCAAACTTTCACAATCATGCATTAATTTCCAAAGTGTTATCATTATCTTTCTCTTACTATCTTTTAAGATGAAAATATTCTTTGAAAGAGGAATGTGTACATCCCTACATGTCAGTGGGAATCCATTCAGTAACATTATGTGTAAGAGGAGCAGTGGGCTAACAACACCTGAGAGGAAAGAAAGAATAATGGTTATAAGTGTACTTTTGAAATGTCTGTTGAAGATCTGCAGGTGACCCAAATGGAGCAAGATCCGGAATATCAAGGACCCAGTGCTTCCTACATCAATAATTCAAAAGGCAGGCGATAGCTTATGTGCTTGCACGCAAAGTGGTAATGAGTCTTCTATTCTTTTCCTTTTCTCTTTTTCCCTTCCCTTCCTTTCTATATTCTTTCCCTCCGATCTCTACCTCCTCTTCCTCCTTCTCCCTTTCCTTCTCCTCACTCCCCTGTTCCGCTCTCCTCCTATACCTAAGCAACCACTCTACCACTGACCTATATCTTAGCCTGCTGGTCATGTTTGTTATACCAAGAGAACTGTGGTTCAATCCATGTGTCTTTTCACTGATTCTATCTTAGTATCAAGAAAATTTGCCATGGCCTGAGGGTTTTCATGCAGAGTTTCAGTAAATTCTCCCAGTGACACTGTGACAAGTCATTTTTGACCCCACTTAACTCTAACTCATCCCCCATCTCTCAGTGCAATTACCTGAAAAATTGATCTGATTCTCTACGTTAGATCATTTTTTCTTATTAAAGCCTCACACTGGTAGGTCCTTCATCTCCCCTGAAACTCACTGTAATTATATGAATATAATTGTTTATGTTACTTTTATCTTCCTCATACTGAAAGTTCCATCAGAGCAAGCAACTGCCTGTTTTTGCCCCTTTATCAACCACTCCACTTGGGATATTAATGCCACATACACGCATCTGACATGTTTGGGGAATGGGTAAATACAGATGTGATCTAGTGATCCATTTTCTAACAGTGTAGAAAAATAAAGCTTGTCTCTCAGCCACCTGGACTTGTTTCCATGGAGTCATCATGTGTGTTTCGTCCTACCGCTGAGATGAGAGCGGCTGCTGTTTGATGACGGCCTACGTCATGAGGACACCCTGAGGTAGGAGTGGGAAACCCACAAGGCTTTTCCCCTTGCCTACCCATTCCTGTGTGCCATGATACGTCTTGTTGATGAATCAGGTTTTGGATGGGCCACATGGAGCTGGGTAAGAGGACATTTTCAGCAATGCAAACTAGAATTTTCCAACAACTCAGATCTTCAAAGTCACTCCATCATGAATCCTAATTCTTTAGAGGCCATGTTGTCCCTAGGTGCTGCAGGAAGCCACCTGTTTTCTCCTCAAACACTTCTACTTTTTGTTTACTATATCAATGTGCATATCTCTTTTCCTTCTAATTTATTCAAATTTTCAAGGTCAGACAGTACCAAGTCTTATTAGCCAGGATATAGAACAACTAGAACTCTCATGCAAACCTTGTGAAAATAAAGTCTTAAAGTTTTCTGTATAGTGTAAACACATATTTATCAAATGACTCAGTAGTTTCTCTAGTCCAAAACTGTCCTTGCTGGAAGTGATGCAGTGGAAAACACACACACACACACACACACACACACACACACACACACACGCACGCATGCACATGCACAAATTGAAATGAGAAAAGCCAATAAATGATGCATTTGCATTTGGATTAACATTACTAACCTGGGAAATCAATTAATACCTTTGAGGATATCTGCAAAGCATACACGTGTCACCGAGGCCTGGGAAACACGGCATCCATCCATTGCTTTGTGTCACTCATTGGTTAGGGGCGTGCACTAAATTCCTAGAACTTTCGTCCTCTTCAGTGACTGAGGATGCTGTAGCTTTCAAGGTGTCAGCATGAAGCCCACTTTTGGAGAAGAGCAGAACAGGGGACCAGGGCCAATAGCCTCTCAGCAGTTGTCACCTTGTGTGAGTGAATTTACAGTTGTGCCATGGAGCAGTAATTATCTCACACACAATTCTATGGGATTTGATGCATAGATGACAGCATCCTTTGTCAACAAAGTAAGTTTGACTTCTCTCTTCCAACAAATGCATTCATTCTATTTCTCCGTTTTCATTTACTTCACTAGGTAGGACCTGTACTAGGTGATCTTCACTATAGGTTCATTTAAAAAGCTTATCTCATATATTGCTCCACATTTGAGGCTATAATGAAATACTACAGACTAGTTTAATGTACAGAGAACAAAAATTTCTTTTTTATACTTCCAGATGTCAAGGGGTACAAAATCAAGATGCTGCCATTGTTTGGAAATAGCTGTCAACTTTTGAGAACATGACTTAGCACTCTAAAAGGACATAACGTTGTACCTTCACATGCTAGCCTAGTGGAGCCAAAGGGCAAGAAAGCGCTCCCTTCAGCCTCAGTCTTTTCCATAGGCTGCTCATCTGATGCCTCACCCTCTAAGGTCATGCCTTTGTAATGCATTGGGCATCAAGTTTGAATTGGAGAGGACTAACTGTCATTCACAGCATAACAATCTTGTTTATCAGGTTGAGGTAATTCCCCTGATTTCATAGTTCTTTGAGAGATTTTTATCATAATGAATGCTGATTTTTGACAAAAGCGTTTTCTCCATCCACTGGTATGACAATCTGTGTTTTCTTTTTTAACTTTGTGATAGGACAGCACTTTTGAAGTTTTGATTGCTTTTGAAATTTTACAGTAGTTTTACATAATTGCAGTAAATCCTACTTAGTCATGTTCTTTTAAACATTGTTGGGTTTAATTTTCTATTAGTTCACTGAGAATATTTGCACATATTCTGAGGGATATTGGTTTATAGATTTCTTATAAACTTCTCAGCCTGGTTTTGATATTGGAGGAAATGTTATAAAATGAGTCAGAAAATGTTTTTATTTTCTGTTATTCCTACTAAAGTATATTGCAGGTGATTATTATAATGTCTTCTTTAAATCGTTAGAAGAATTCACCAATCATTTCAGTCTAGCTATTGAAGGACTGTTAATTGTTGATTCAACTTCTTGAGTATGACTCAAATTTTTTTTTAAAAAAAATTGAATTAGGTGATAGTAAAAGAAGTGAGTCATTCTATACTAGGAGGATTGTGTTAATTTATGTTGTGAATCACATCTAAAATGTTCCCAGAATGTTATATGTGTGCTGAAGATGATAAGGGCATGGCTTCACTATACTTATTAGAGGATTCATCCACCAATGAGTTCATCTGTAGCTAAATCTACTGCCAGGATATGGGCAATAATTATAGATGGGTCAAGGTGGCAGAATGGGGAAGGATGTACTCTTGTTCCTGGTTTTGCTCTTCTCCCTCTTATCCCTGATGTTGTAGTGTGAGCAAACTTTTCCTCCACCATGTCCTTCTGTCATCCTGTATCTCTTTGGAGGAAGTCAACTGTGGGCCAAAGTAACCTTCTTCTCCTTTAGGTTCTTGATGCTTATAATTGTATTCAACAACAGGAAAATGATTGAGATAGGTTTTGGTACCAAGACTACTGTGGTTGCTGTGACTCTACTACATGGTTTAGAAGCCTTTGAAACTTATTTGTGGGAGAAGTTTGGAAAAGTTTGGAGAATGGACAAGAGAAGGGTTAGCATGGTATGAAATGCAGTTGCTATGTGATGTAAGTCAGGGCTCAGAAGACCATAATGTCAGCAGATGGGTTAAAAGTCAAAGTCAGGCTCAGGAATTTTCAATTGGAAACAAGAACTCCTTTGGCAGTGGAACTAGAAACCTGTGTTTTATACTGTGCCAAAAAAATTATTCACATTTTCTCTTTGTCTTGAGATTTTGTATGAGACCAGGATTAAAGGTAGTGGGCAATCATGCTGGCAGAAAAAGTCTAAAGGCATCCCAATGTTCAGTCTGTTGCATGGATATGCTACTGCCTTTAGCTAGCCCTACAGTAATAATCAGAAGAAAAAAAGAGCCAAATGACTTGAAAAGTTTGTCTTTTACCTTCTGCTTTGGAGGGAACCAAGTGTGGACTGAACCATGTGCCAAAATAAACTCCTACTTTAGATTGTGTTTCATGTATTGTGTTCTACAACAGGAATGGGACTTAGACAATCTGTGTGGGAGTTAAGGCATATTCAAAGATTGACGTAGCTGTAGATGCCAGAGACTTTAATTTTGGCTCTTTATGTTTTAGCTTCCTCTATTGCCTTTGAGTTTCTCAAGGTGTCTTTCTTAAGCATAGTTGGAGTCTTTGTGTGTGTGTGTGTGTGTGCGCGCGCGTGGTACTTGGGATTGAACTCAGGACCTTGCACTTGGCAGGCAGGAACTGTGCCACTGAGTTATCTCCCCAGCCCTAGTTGGTGTCTTTAACTTTTCTTTTTAAAGCTTTAGCCTACTCTTACTCCATTGGAGTTCTGTCACTTTAGGGGTAAAGTGTGGAGGAAGAGAAGCATCCACAATATTATAATAAGCTTTTGTCTTTCATTGGGTCTATGATCCTAGCCTGTGGCCTTCACAAATATTTCTTAGCTTTTTCCTTCTACTCCTTAAATGAAACTAGAATGCTAGAGATGGATGGTATTGGGTAAATGTCCTTCCTCCTATATGAGATAGGAGGAAGCTTACATGGTAGGTCTTCTTTATGGAAAATAACACTGATACATTTTGAAATAGAAACTGGCTTGCCTGTTACAGAGACAAGAAAAGTTTTTGACTCTTTACTGAGAGGATTTCATAGGATTTATGGATGTAAAATCCATAGAAATATGGAAATCCCCACCCCCCCAAAAAAAAAAACTGGAACTACTAAGCATGTATACTTCTCATCGTAGTCCACATTCAGACTCTGGTAATTTGTAAAAATTGTTATCTAAGTGTTTCTACAGAATTATGACTTTGGTGGCTTCTGCTCATGATAAACAGATCTCTGCTGCTCTGTTTGTCTGTCTTAATTTTCTGTGTAAATGTGGTTTTATGATCTCATGCCTTTGATGAGTCCTTTAACTTTCAGCTCATTCAGCTTGTTTTCTTGTTGTGAGAATGAGAATGCTGACTTCTAGATCCTTTGTAGATTGGAAATTGGCCACATCATTTTATTATCTATCTTGCATTCCATTCCATACTCAGAGTGTTTATTACTGTTTCATAAAGGAAAATATTTCATTTGAAATGAATGTGTATAGATATATACGTTTAAATTATATACATTTAAATATATATATACATTTAATTTAATTTAATAATACATTAAATATATATACATTTAAATTAAAAATTGGACTATATTCTTAATACAAAATAATATCATGCAACTATGAAGATAATAAGGATTGGAAGTATAATTTACTCTTTTTATTTCTTTTTGGTACCAATGATTGAACTCAGGACCCTGCACTTGCCAGGCAAGTGCTTATTCTACTGAGCTATCTCCCTGGTGCACTGAATTTTTATACTTAGAAAGGACAAAGTATGTTGTATATGTCATTGAGACTGAGTGAATATTTTTCTGAACAAAAAACGTGAGAGCATAATAATGAAATTATTTTGTGAGTGGAGAATAGAGACACTAAAGCTTCAAGCTGAATAGAGGCCTGCTGTCTCCTGGTCTACTCTTTTGTCTCATTGGTTTTGACACATTACCTAACATAATTAATAAAAATTTACACAGCCTAACATACCTAAGGTTTTTTTGTTTTAACTTTTTAATATAGGATGTGCATCTGATTAATGAACTTTGGCCCCTGAATATGTCTTGTTGAAAGTGAAGCACTAGGCAATAGACAATAGCCATAACATGGAACCAGTATCTTCCATCAATCATTGATATTCTAAAAAACATTTACATGTCTTTACACAGAAATTTAGAAATCTAACCATAGATAAAATTGTAGCACAGCAATCCTATGACATTTTTTTCTTGTCTCTTATTCTCTTTTATTACCTTTTTAAAAAAACATTTACTTCAGAGAGATTATAGCAATAATTGATATGACATTAGAAGCAGCACACATTTAGAAGACCAGAATGACAAATATTCCAAGCATGGTTTTAATATTACACTTTGTTGTCCATAGTGTAGTTGCTTAGTTCACATATACCAGCATATGTAGTTAGTCAGGGTGAGAATTCTACCAATTAACTGCTAGTTTCAAAAACCTGTTAGAGATTCTTAGGACCACTGCCTTAACCAACTTGTGTAAGACGTTTGATATTCAGAAAGATAGTTATGTTAAGCTCAAATACTTATGTTATAGGGTAATAATATCACTAAACTTTTCTTCTGGAGGGTTAGCAACTTAAGTTTTAAGATCAAAAAGTTAGAGAAAAAGAAGGGATACAAAGACAGCCAATATTTTGGCCCTCACTCTTCAAGATCAGTGAGGACTCAGGACATAAGAGAACCTGTACTATGACATCCTATAACTCAGTGGTGTCCCAAATTTTCTGTTCAAGGAGGTTATGGGACCACAGAGGAAAGGGATCTACAATGTATAGTGTGCCTAAGGAGAGTTACCTAGAGAGAAAACATTCTCTCAGGCTTTCACAAAGAACAAATTGATCAAGCAATGGCCATGACTCATCCAGATGGCTGACACTGACAAAAGTTCTACAAAATGCTACACGTGGATTCAGGGTAAATCCTGAGGTGGTTTGACTGACTTTGTCAGATATAAAAGTTACATTTTTTGCTATATAGGTCTTGATTTAACTTGATCTTAGCCATCCAGAAAAAAAGCATAATCATGAGGTATAAAAAGCAAAAGCAGATAAGCATGCTGAGCTGTGAAAGGCTCAAGTCAACAGCTTCTCACATTGCCAAATCTGCTGATAACCCATTACTATTATGGACTATTGGACTACATATACAACTACTTTCTCCTAGTTCAATGTGAAGAAAGATTTGTACTAATAGTGTTTAGACACAATATCTTGTTTACACCTTGTACTCTGAACAATTACTGTGAAGACAACAATATGCAATGTATTAATTGTTGTGTCTGTCCTGCTAACATGTTTTGAAACTGTGTCATTGTTATTTCTTTCTCATTAAAATTAATATTTTAAAAAAGTGAAGCAATGACTCTTTCCAGAAAAGACAAGACATTGGAAGAATAATCAGAGGAAGCATCACCAGTGCTCTCAAATGAAAAGGGCAGAGAGTAGGTCCTAAAATATTCCAACACAGGTACTGAGAGATTTTTTAAATTTATGCTTCAATTTTACTAGTTAGCTATAAAAGAATAATGCTCGCCAGTAACAAAGCATGATTGATTGCAGATAGAAGCTGGCTTGTAGGAGTAGGTGTTAAGCAACAAATGTAATTAATTAGGAGGTCCTGTCTTCCAGTGGGCTGTTTACTAGCCTGTGGCACTTTCTTACTAGTTAACAGTTCGCATTGCTTGAATACAACAAATTTTCCTTCCATTTTTTTTTCCAAAATGACTTTGCAACTTTATTCTTCATTGACAGATTTGGTGATTAGTAGTGATATGATATTATGTTTCATTTGTACTGAATTCATTTTTACTAACAATATCAAAACCTAGAAGTGGCTAAGAAATATCATAAATCATGTTATTATAACTATAACATCTACAACTTTTGCAGCCCACTGAACATAAATCTCTCCACACACAATCCCTCTAAAACACAAAATTCAACAAAGATACACCAAAACTACATGTGACTGATAATTTCAGCATTGCATTAGTAGAAGACACAGGAAACCATGAACTTCAAATAATCTCTGGGAAAAGTCCCAAATTGCTTTAGAGACTGTGAGGCCTTTTGAGACTATGAGTGTAGAAAAAAGGAAAAGAGATCCTGAAGAGATTCCATTTAAAGAAACAGAGGAGAGAGAAGAATTTAAAAGTAAAGCAGACAACACCAAGAACAAAATCTGAACACTGAATTATAACACGTGTGTGTAAAGCAAAACAAAATAAAACATTAGTCCCTAAAGATGTCTATGTCCAAATCATTAGGAACATTTGAATATGCCATCATGCATGGTAAGAGAACATTTACAGATATAATTAATTTGAGATGGGGAAGAATACCTGGGATCGTTTGGGTAGACCTCACTGCAATGGGATGAGTCCATAACGTGAAAATTCTTTCTGGATTCAGTTAGAAAACAAAATATGAGAGTAGAAGAAGGGAAAGGAAAACATAGCATCGCTAGCTTTGAAGATGTAGAGGGTTGAGCAAATGCCTCAGAAGAGAGGATGATTCTGCTAAGACCTGAACTTAAACTCAGTGAAACCAGTTTTGGCCTTATGTGCTATAAAACTGTAAGATAACTTCAGACTGTTGCTGAGGTATGGAAAAATCCCACTTTCATACATTGTTGATGGCAATATCAACTGTGACAATTCTTGGAGGGAAATATTTATGAAAGTCACATGTGCTTCTACATTTGAACATGTGAAATACTATTTCTTGGACTTTGTTTAACAAAAAAATCTCTTACAATAAAAAAATACATTTTACAAAATACAAATATATGTTTAAAATTAAATTTATTGCATTTATTGGTAATTTACTATGTTGCAGCTTTCTAAATGTCCATATATACAATGTTAGTAGAATAGTTTATGGTGTGCTTGCACAAAAGAATCCCTTAAGTCCTTAAACAAGCATGGCAATTTTATCCACAGAAATAGAAGTGGACTTCCACAAGACGAGTTTCAATAGCACATTAGCAGAGAGTTAATAAAAAAGGGAAATTATAGTTTAATATATGTTGTTCTCTTTGTAAAATGAGCCATAATAAGGATAAATTATAAAATAATGATATTGATTAAATAGAAGTGTAGATCAAATGAGGCAGGGGGATAGGATAGGATGACATGCTTCTATGAATAGTCTTGATCTCTACATCCAAGATATTTTTTTTTGTTATGGCTGGCTGGGCTGAGCCTGCCCTGGGGGGTGGGGCTGGAAAAGCATGTGGTGTCAGGGATTGAACTGCGGTCCCTGTGGTTGCCTTTTTCTAAGCAGGTGCTTTAGAACACTGAGCCATCTCGCTGGCCCTGATTTTTTCTTTTTTTTTTTTTTTAGGAAAGGAAAGTTTGTTGAGCTCACAGTTGCTGAAGGTTTTAGTTTATATTCAGCTGGCTCCAAGGCAGAGTGGCACATGGCAGAGGGCAACCTTTCATGGCAGCAGCTAAGAGGAAGAGAACAAAGGGAGAGCTAGCAGCAGCTCAAGCACCTAACTTCTCTTCCCTCCTTACATTAAAATGTGTTCAATGCCTGGTACCAAAATAAATAAATAAATAAATAAATAAATAAATAAATAAATAAATAAAATAAAATAAAACACACTGAAATGCAGATCACCTGCTCCAGGGGAGGTGCAACTCCCACACCCACAATAATCAATTACAAATTCCAGAAGCCGCCCCATGACTGCATGAGGCTTTGCGGGGGGCTCCTATACACAAACCATAACATTCTGCCCTTGGATCCCCAAAGACTCATGCACATCCCTTTATTCAAAAGACATTCTAGTACATCTCCAAGAGTTGCTGAAGTCCCAACAGTTTCAGCATTGCTGAAAAGTTCAAGTCCCAGGTCTCCAAGATTCAAGGCAAACGCTTAGCTGAAAGCCCCTGCATAAATGAAAAGTTAAATAGATCCAGCATTCAAAGGCATGAGATACACATTATTATTCCAAGCAGGATACCAAGCATTAGGATCAGCACAAGTCCAAAATCTAGAAGGACCAAAATTAAATTCTATTGGTCCTTGTGGACGATCTAAAGCAATCTGCAGCAAATTGTGGGCTCCATGTGGCTCCGCCCCTCCAGCACTCTTGGTAGTTGTAGCTCTCATGGCTTCTTTCTTAGGCTGGCTTTGCTCCCTCCCTCTTTGCAGTCTCCCTTAGGTGATCCATGTTCCTGGCTTTTCCATACTTCTGGGGTTTCCACTGAATTGGCTTCTCATTCTCTGCTTCACACACTGCCCTCTCAGGGGCACACTGCCTGGACTCCAAGGCCGTCTTCTGAAATCTAGTTGGAAGCCTTCTTAACCTCAGAACTCCTGGATTCTCAATGCACCTAAAACCATTGCCACGGGGATGATGCCAAGGTCTGCCGCTAGCTAGAGCAGTAGCCAGGCTTTCCTTTCTCTTGAGTGTAGGAGTTGGGTGTCTGGGTGACTAGTACTCTGATCTTGATTCCGAGGAATAAATTCTCCATGCTGGCACCATTCTGGAACCTGCAGCGGCTGTTGTTGCTGCCGCCATTCTGGAACAAGAGGTTCAGTAGCTTTCCCCTCAAGGCAAAGTCCCTCCATACACCCATGATAGTGTTGCACATATTCTAAAGAACCACAAAATAGGAACCAAATGAATTGAATGTAAGTCTAATTCAAATGAATAATATTATTATCCTGAATGGAGGAAAAAGTTCACTCTATTAGCTTTGGAATCAAGTATTTTAACTTGGTACCATTAAGTAAGAGGGGGGAAGTTATTAAAAATGCTGTGTCCTAATTAGTTTATTTTTAAATTTGCTGTGTGTTAATGATTCTACAATTATTTTTTGTGAATAGGCAGTCACCTAAGCATGTTGAAGATAATGTGAGCTATGTCTGTCACTGTTGGAGAAGGAAGTTAAAGATATAGAAAGGGCAAAGATGAAAATGAAGTTTGTCCTTGCCTTGTACATGTATATGTGAGTATATTGTATATTTTCATGCATATTATATATTTTAGGTGTATATGCCTGTGTGTGTTTATATGAATGTTATTAAAATAACCTTTATTTCTATGCATCATCATCATCATCATCATCATCATCATCATCCTCTCTCTTTCTCTCTTTTGCATTTTAGGAAAGGGTCTATAGGGTGTTCAGGCTCTCACTACTAGATTGGACTTATTATGATCAACTGTTTAGGGCCTCCCAAGAGCTGGGATTACTGACGCGCACCACCATGCCCAGTCTCAATTTCCACATCAGCTTGTCCTGGGGAGGAGGCCAGCACAACAGGCCTGGGGATTGAACCTCTGGCCCCTGCACTTACTTACAAGCACTTAAATCCGCTGAGCTATTTGGCCAGCCCTATGCATCATCTTTTGCTTATCCATTTGGTTGCAAGAAAATAACAAAGGGTATTTGTACGTATGTGACCTACATCATTTCTTTTACAGTTTAAGTGCACACCCCTATTCGTTAATATTCTCTCATTAGGGTAACTGAATATAAAGTATATTTGGAGAAAAGAAAAATACTTTTAAAATTCTATAAAATATAACATTGGATCATCTGGAGTGTCAACATTTTTGTTAACTGGTATAACAGAGAATGAATTATTCTGTTATGGTTGTCTAATGTTGACAATTTTGAAACACTCAACAAAGTCCCTAAATTACAGGTGATGAAATTAAATATATTTGGCCAAATATGGTTACTACAAGTTACATGACTGAGAACTAAAATCTTCCAATAAAGAAAATGATGTCCTGCAAAGAGTCTGCATTTATGATCATCATTTGCGAGCATGTATTTCAGTATAAGACAAAATTCCACATCTGCTTTATAGATTTTTCCATGAAGCAGTAATGCTTCTCTTCAAGCTATCTCAAATGCTTGAACATTTTGCAATACAGAAATATCTTTCTATGGGGGGCTGTGGTGGTTAAATGTGCTATTCTGTACTGTGGAAATGCCTAGTCATGGTCAGCTATTTTACAAAAACTGATTGTGAGGACTGTGCTTGTCTACAGCATTGGAAGGGGATTTTGGCATTCTAAATTGCTCTTTTCTCTCTCATATTTTGTAGCTAATGTAGTGAGCTCATAAAAAAACAGAACAGCTTCTCGCTACTGTGCTTGCTGATTCATTCCCGGAACATACAAGGACATAAAAAGATAATTGATTCTAGTTTTATTGATTGCCGAATGTCTCAGAGTTATTAATACATAAAAAAATTAAAAAGATTTATGCATGCTTCAAAGCTTAGTGAATCCAAACCCACTGGCTTAAATTATGAGGAATTGTTTAAGTCTTTATCTTACAAGATTAAAAACATGACTCAGGATAAACAAAAGGTTGCACAATATAACAAAGGTGATAGGTCCTGTCAGGTATCCCAATGAATTGTACTTCTATTCTAAGTGGCTCTTAGCAAACAAAAACCACCTGCCTGATGCCATGACAAAACATGTCAAAGTAGTTGAATGTCACGTGACTCTCCTGAAGATCAATCAAGACTTCTAATCTAGTATTGAGGATTGTTTTTCCTTTTTTTATTGCATTTAATAAATGACAATGTGACAGTTTCAAAACACGTTAGTAGTACATTTCCAGTATTTGATACAGTGCATGTTGTTGTCTTCCTAGTAGTTATACAGAACACAGGGTGCAGACATCATAATTTTTCTAATCATTATTGCTACAAAAATTTCTTTTCATTGAACTAGGAGAAAGCAGTTGTATATTTAATCCAATGTTCCATAATTGCAGTGGGTTATTGGCAAAACTGGCAATGTTGGAAGCTGTTGATTTAAGCCTTTTACAGCTCAACATACTAATCTAGCTTTAGTTTTATGCTTGATGGTTAACCTCTTCTGCTGGGTGGTTAAGGGTAAGTTAAACAAGACCTATATAACAAAACATGTAACTTTTGTGT
>PVKN010012946.1:0-20322 GCA_004027915.1 Capromys pilorides
AGGAGGAGGAGGAGGAGGAGGAGGAAAAAACAAAACAGGCCTAGCGTAGCCCAGGGTGGAGGTCTAGGATGCAGTCAGTACTGGAACCAGTAACTCTACAAGTTACACACCAGATTTCGCCGCTTTGCTGCAGTATGCAGTACAGCCCAAACATCTGTCTGCACACCTTTTTTGAGCGGCTGTCAGGATTGGTGTCTCCATGTCCCCCCAGAACCTCATGCAGTCACCGAGGAAGCTTCCAGTGTTGGTAACTGACCCCTGGTGGTCCAATCCTGGGATTAAGGGCAGGAGTGCTGCACCCGCCCTGGGGTGGAGAGCCTGAATGCTGCGGAGGCGCGCCCTCTCACCCCTACCCTTTGGCGCTTGCTGCTTCTGCTGTTTTCCATGGCCGTGACCTGCTGCCTGCTGCCATGTGCCACTCCGCCTTGACACCAGCTGAGTATGGATGGCGACCTCCACAGTCTGTGAGCTAAGTGACAGATTTATGGAGCTCTGAAAGCTAAATAAACCCTTTCATTCCTTACTTTTGTCCAGTGAGTGTTTTGTCCCAGAACTGAGAGAAAAGTAACCAAGACAGCAGCCAAACTCTCAGTCCATGTTTTGGTCTTTTGAAGAGTGCAAGAGCATTTCAGTGTGTGCTAGGTGACGGGGCTGAAGTTACAGCGTTAGAGCACAGGTGTGCTTTCTTCCTAACAGTAATGGGAACACAAGAAAATAAAGCTTTAGTACACTTAGATATCCTATATAAAATATCGCATGCCTTAGGCTCAAACCTATGTTTCTATTTGTGCACACTGATATTTACAGGTATTTGTATGAATTAGCCGAGAATATTAAAAGTTAATCTTCTATTTGAAAATATCTTCTTAAATTTACATGTTGTGCCTGATGTACATTTTCAGGACAAATCCTCCAGTGTGAAGTTATTCTCTATGTTCAGAGCCACGTATGCTCAGCAGAATCACGCAGTTCCTGTGAGGTTGCTGATGACTGAGCCAGAGTATGCAGAACTGGGCAGTGGGACCATTGCTCAGCAGTGCTGGAGACTTCTAGACCAGCAGTGGTTCTTTTTTTTTTTTTTTTTCTTTACTATAACATTCTATGGGGCCCATCTGCAAGAGACCGTGAAATGGTGAGGGTTGGGAGGAAGATTGGTACAATTCGAAGTTTAGAAAGTTTAAGCTTAATGTCATTTTCATTTTTCTTAATTTCGATATGAAACTACTACTTCTTTATTTGATAAACATAAATTATGGACATTATATTGATACTTCCACAGTTATGTCAAGTAATGAATAATTCACCTTTCTGAGCTTTACAAAGCATGCTTCAGGCTTAAACTCAAGATAAATTCTTGTGTTTAGATGGGGAAACTGTAATGTTACTTTTACCTTCCTGAGGATCCTGAAAGTTCCTCATAAAAAACTAATTTATATCGAGATCAATAATAAGGCTAAGTGCACACTAAATTGTATTAGGCCTTTTGCATTTCATAAAGGTAAACTATGAATGTGGAAATGATCTGCAGGAAGTGGAGCAATCTTGATGTAATTTTCTCAGGGAGAATAAAAATGTTAGATGTTTTATTTTAATAATTGCACTGCATTAAGTGGGGTAAAGATCTAATTTAATTGAAGGAAAAAGGTATGTCATCATTCAAACTTCGACTTTAGAAATTGTGCTTAGCCGCCTGAAATATGAACTGATGGTAGATTTCACAAAATGAAGATAACTCAGTAGAAGAAAGAAGGGTGGATCGGACTTGCATTGAATTGAACAGCTACTTAATGTAGCTCATTTTCTCCTTGCTCCTGGCTTAGATTCCATGCACATGGGAGCATTCTCAGCCCAGCTCTTTTTCTGAGCCTCCCCCTACTCCATCAACAGCTTCTTCTGTGCAGATCTGGAGACCCAGTGTTCATCGTTTGCTCTACATTTATGTTCTTAGGCGTATGTATTTCTTTGCTTTATGTTTCTGGTGTTTTTACTTAGCTGAAATGTCTCAGCAAGCAACAGTCACGTGTGCATGTCAGTTCTTGTGCCTTAGGAGACACAGTGGACTATGTGGCTCATGAAACAAGCATGCATCCTTTCAGTTCTGAGTCTAGAGATCCAAGACCAGGGTGTCCACGTGGTCAGGCTCATAGTGGGGGTGGTCCCACATTTCCAGAAGATGGCCCCTTTTATCTTCAGATCACCAGGTGATTCCTCTTTGCTCGATTAAGGCATGAGTGTTACCATAAACCCTCCACTAGCATGACCTAATCATCGCTCCAGAGTCCCTACTTCCTGGCACTATCACTCTCACAAGGACATTTTCAGTGTATGCATGTTATTTATGTATTTCCTTAGGTGCTGCAAATTGAATTAAGGGGTTTCACATGCTAAGCACACTCAGCACCTTGGAACCACATGCCCAGCCAAGATACGGATTTTAGTGAGTACATGAACACCTGTCAGTATCAGAATATGAGAGTGGGGGACCCCACTGCACTGCCATCTTGCTGTGCAGTGGAGCGTATGCCCATGCAAACCAGTAGGAAATCTGGACCAAGTTACTGATTAAAAATAAACATTTTACTCTTGAACAATCAATGGGGTGCAGATGAAATTAAAGAAGAAATTAAATAATATTTACAGTCAAATGAAAATGCAGCTATAACTTGTGGAACCTGTAGGATGCAATAAAAGACATTGTAAGAGGAAAATTTATAGTGGTAAATTCTTACATTCGGAAAACAGAATGAGCTGAAATGAAATTCTTATGCTGAATCTCACACTTCTAGAAAAGGATGGGCAAGTTAAGCCCAAAGCCCAAAGAAGGCAGGAAAGAGCAGAGCAGAAAGACATGCAAGGGAAATGCAGAAAACTGTGAAAGAATTAATCACATAGTTGGTTCTTTAAAAAGCTACATAAAACTGATAAATCTCTAGCCAACCTTATCATACATTGAAAGAAAAAATTCTAATTCATGTAGTAAGGAATGAAAAGGGTGACATCACTACAGACCCTATAAAATCAACATCTGTTTCCAAAGTCTTTATTCTCACAGAATGGAAGACACAGAAGAAATGGACAGATTCCTAGATACATGCAATATAACAAAGCTGAATCAAGAAGATATAAAAATTCTGAATGACCCAATATCAGTGAATGAAATTAAAATAGGAATAAAATGACCTACCAATAAAGAAAAGCCCAGATCCTGCTAAATTCACAACTGAGCTCTCCAAGAAATTTTGAGAAGATTTAATGCCAGATCTTCTCAAAACTCTTCAGTCTAATCCAAAGAGAAGCAACTCTCCCAGACTCATTCTGGAAGGCAAGTAGTACTGTGATGCCAAAACCAAAGACAGACCAAAGCCAAAGAGAGATCCACAGGCCAAGATCCATAATGAACATGGATGCAAAACTCCTCGATAAAATGCTAGCAAACAGAATGTAGCAAGTCATTAAGAAGATTATGCATCATGGCCAAGTGAGATTGATCCCATGTGTTCAGGGGTGTCTCCAAATGTGCAAGTCTATAAATGCAACATGCTATGTCAGCAGAGCCAGAGACAACAATCCCATGATCATCTCAGGAAATTCAGAAACAGCTTTTGACAAAGCTCAACACTCATTCAGGATAAAAACCTTACAGAAAATCAGAATAGATGGTCTTTACCTCAGCCTCATAAAAGGCATCTACGACAAGCCAACAGCCAATGTCACAGTTAAATGAACAAAAATTGAAAGCCTTCACTTTCAAATGAGGAATAAGAGAAGGATGTCGGAGACAACTGGCTTGGGGCCCCCTCCCATTCCTCTCTTGGACAGGAGCTTTCTTTCCCCCAGTAAATCTATTCTGCTCATTTTTTTAAAAAAAAGACAAGGATGCCCGCTGTCAACACCCCAACTCAGTATAGTACTGTAAAGATTATTCAGAGCAATTAGACAGGAGAGAGAAATGGTATAGTGATTGAAAAGTGAGAAGCGAAGTTACCATTACTTGCAGATGACATGATTCTCTACATAAAAAACTAAAACTCCACCAAGAGACTTGGAGGTTTAATAACCAAATTTAGTAGGACAGCAATGGAGTGTTACTCAGCTGTAACTGAAATAAACTGGAAGCTTTTATGGGAAGTGGATGCAGCTAGAGACTCTACCGTTAGGTGAAATGTGTCAGACCCACATGCATAGCCATGCTACTGTCTCTGTAGTGTGAGAACCTGAAAGAGTAAATACAGTCTGAAAGGTGCAATAGATACTGTGAGAGGGGAAGAAGCTGGTCAGTGGGAAGGAAAAACTGAGACAAGGAAAAGGACCAAAGAAAGAAGGCAAATATATATTCATGTGTATATGCAGGATAGTTTGGATAATTATAGCGTCGATTTCTGCTGGTCTGTTGAAAAGAGCAGTGAATGCTTAAATTTCTTCTTTATAATTTCTTATGGCTTTTCCTCCCAATTTTCCAGGTTTATGTCTCATAATCTAAACAACTAATTTGTTTTTATTATTATCATCATCATCATCATCATCATCATCATCATCATCTATTTTAGGGAAGGGTCTACAGGGTATTCAGGTTTTCACCACTAGGTTGGACTCGTAGTGATCCACCTGTTTACAGCCTTCCAAGAGCTGGGATTGCAGGTGTGCGCCACCACGCCCAGTCCCAGTTGCCATCTCAGAGGATCCTGGGGGTGAGGCTGGCACAACAGGCCCAGGGATTGAATCCCCAGCCCCTGCACCTGCTTGCAGGTGCTTTACTCTGCTGAGCTATTCGACCGGCCCAACAGTTGTGACTAAAAAAAAGAAAAAAAATTTTTTTTTTGGACTGGCTCAGGCTACCTTACGAGTGGGTCCGGTAAGGCATGCGGATCTGGGGATCGAACTGTGGTCCCCTGTGCCTGAGTGGTTTGCCCCAGCAGGCATTTAGACAACTGAGCTAACTTAGAATCCCCCTAAACAACTATTTTGAAGGTAACGTTATGCAATAAAACAACTATTTTCCAATTCTTACTACTTTGTTTAATGAAATTTCATATTGTTTCTAATTTGTTTTTACCATTTTGTACTCTTTAAAAATTAAAATAAAAAAGTAAATAGATGAATAAGTAGATAAAAGTGAGCAGATAAATAAATAACTGGGCTGTAGGGCTGGAGGTGTAGCTCAGTGATAGAGCCCTTGCCTAGCACAAAAGGAAGAGGCCGAGGCCCATTCCCCACTGCCACGTATAGAAAAACCAAAACCAAATGAAGAGAAGGAAACAAATTTTAATCTTCGTCTCCATTCAAGACTTTTCTGTTTAATGTAAGTTGTAAAGCTGTCAGATATAAAATGAAATTTATTTTGTATGTCAACCATCGTATTATATACCTGCTTACCTGAGTGAAGTTGTTTCAGCTTAAAATGATTATTGTTTCTCATTGCCATCCATTTGTAATATGCACACAGAGTGTTAGGGAGAGTTTCATTTTTTTTAAAATTTTATTCCCACTTAGTCCAATGAGATTCAAAACATCATTTTAAAAAATATGTATTTATTTTTAATGTATGTGATACAAGGTCTCACTGCACAGCTCAGACTCCTAGTGATCCCCCTTTTCAGCCTCCCCAGCACTGGGATTGCAGGTGTGCACCCCCACGCTTGGCCCTGGTGGCCAGCTCAGAGCTCCTGGGGGTGGGGGTGGGGCCGGCGTGGCGTGTGGTGCTGGGGATCAAACCCACTCCCTGCTCTTGCCTAAGCAGTGCACAGTTTTTAACTGGATAAAAGGAAAGCCAGAGGCCATTTAGATCCAGCTGCTTCTATTCTGACCAGTTCCCATCTTTGCTCTGTGTAATTCCGTGACATCTGACTGGTGGAATAATGGGCTGGAAAGAAGTATTTTAAAAACTGAAATAAAGCAAACCTGCTGTAGCCACAGAAACAATCGCTGCGCTCTGCGCTCCGTGGCTGCCCGCTGCCTGCGTCGCGGGCAGGCAGGCACTCCCTGGCCGTGTGTTTTGCTCGCGCTCCCAGCCCTGGCGCGGGCACCGGTGAGCCCCGCTTGTGTGGCGGGCTGCTCCGGCTCCGTGTGCGAAGCAGGTATGGTAGCTGTGCTGCACCTCGTTCTTCGGTGTGTGTGCCTAGGGAGTGGTTTAGTGGAAGCTCAGCGTGGCCCTGGCTGAGGAGGCTGTGTGGGTACAGGAGGATGGAGGACCTGCCCGCTGGGTGCACCGGTGTTCTGAGCTCTGGGGTGGTCCTGGGCCCACGGGCTCTGAGACAACCTGGAAGAGCAGCGGGAGCTCAGCCCTCCTTCTGGATTCCGCCAAGCGGCGCTGAACTGGTCCACAGCAGGAAGGCGGGACGGCCTGGCCAGCGCGGAGGCGAGGCTGCGCTGCCCCGGGAAGCACCTTTTGGGCCCTGCTCTGGCGGCCTAGAAAATGCCCTTTACACCTTCAGGAGATGGTTCTGAGAGGCCCCACCGGAACAGCCAGGTGTTTATCATAAAAAAACTCACACAAATTAAATTGTGATTCAAACTCTGTGCATCTGTTGTAAGAAATAAGACATAACTCCCCTAAGTCTGGGTAACCCTGACGCCCTGGCCGCGGTGCGGTCGTTTCTGCTTCTCTGCAGGATGGCTTGCTGGAGGCGTGGAGCCAGAAGTTGGCTGCAGCCCGAGCGAGCCCGTGGATCCTCTTAGACGGCTAGGAGCGATCCCTGGCTGTGGCGCTGGGGCTCTGGCGCTTCTCCACATGACTCAGTGTATTTGTGAGATTATGTGCTTATCTTTATAAACCGTAGTTCAATTTAGACTGGCTTCCTAAAGCTGGTATGTGGGAAGTGGAGGCGTAGGTGGAAGTTCTGGCTCCCTGCAGCTGGCTTTGGAGGACACAGTCGTGTGGCCGTTTACACGAGCTGTGTGTGGCGAGGGAACGCAGCAGGGTGAGAGTCCGTCCGCTCTCTGTCTGCCTGGATTAATGGAAATAGAGAAGGAACAGGCGGCTTAGTCATTAGTACAAACACGGGAGCTTGATGCTCTGACCCTTGGCACCCCAAAGAACAGTGTCTGCAAGCGCTTGCCACACATTGTGTGCTCCAGTGGCAGAGTGTGCACGCTTAGGTCACAATGCCCGCTGGTGTGTGGGGGCGGGGGTACATGCTGCACCCAGGTCCCCTCAGGGGGGCCCCCACATCGCCTTGTCCTCACATGCATTTCTCTGTGCTCACCAAGCCCCAGGTTCGCATTTCCTGTGAGTCACTTTAAGGTTCCCTCGGCCCAGCCCTAAGAGGTACCCTAGATCCAGGGTAAGGTGGAGCTTCTCCATAGGCATGCAGCTATGGAGAAAACTGTCTCTCTACTCCCTGAGGATTCCATAATGGAGTCCAAAGAATGAATGGAGAACAGACAGATGAACAGAAGGAAGGCTGTTTTGTTACCTGCATATGCCGTTCTCACATTTGGGGTTTTGTCCGCTGTTGCAGTGTTGTGTTTGGGGGATAACGGATCCCGAATCCAGCGTGGCTGCCGTGAGTGCAAAGCTGGGTGTTACGGTTTGGATCTTGTCTATGTCACTTTATTAGTGTACGCCTGCAGTGCATAACGAAGACATCCACCATGGCAACTGGTGCACACGCTCGTGGTGGCTTGCTCTTCCCATCAGCCTCCAGGGCTGGGTCCTGTCTTGGTTCTTTTTCTTTCATTCAGAGACAAAATTGTGACAACCAAAATTAAGCAAAGAAAGGCTTATTTAGCTCACAGCATGTGGCGGTTTCAATCCACAGTCAGAGTGGCACTTGGCAGAGGAGCAGCCTTCCAGGTAGCAGCGTCGGTGGCAAAGGCAGCGAGAGCAGCTGGGGGCTCCTCCCCTCCCTCATATTCCGAGCACCCCTATGTGTAGCACCCACACCATCTCTGTGTCCTCCTCCTGCACAGGATGAGGATGTTTACACTTGATCTTAGCCAAAAGGCCGAGCAGCGATGGATGAGGATGTTTACAAAAGACGGACCCTGGCTCCCTGCTGAGTGTTTGGTTTAACTGTAAATGATGCAGTGTGTCGACCACTATGGATCCTAAGTGTTCCGTGTGCTAATAGCGTGGCCACCAACCTGTGGTGCTAATGGGATGTGGCAGAGCTTTAGGAACTGGGCCTGGTGGAAGCAAGTTCATTCCTCGGGGCATACCTTCTGGGAGGTGCTGGGCCCCTGGTCTCTCTACGTTCTCAGCATCCTGGCCACCATGAGATGAAGAGGCCTCCTCCACCATGGGCTTCTGCCGTGACCTGCTGCGTTCCCGCAGGCCAAAGCTCCCTGGCCAAGCAACAGTGGGCTGAAACCTTGAAAGCCATGGGCTCGGGCTGGCTGGATCTCATTCTGATGGAGTGGCTGGGTGCAAACAAACTGTGCATCTTGAGTTAGAATTTTAGGGTCATAAATGAGATGTTCAGCCTCAAAATATGAACTCAACTCATGCAAATCATGTCCCATCTCCTGTGTCCCTCAACCTCTGAGCCCAGCTGTCTCTCAAGTTCTTCCTCTTCAGCACCCCTGTCCTTCTGATAAGCTATTGGCCTGTAAGTAGAAATAAGTTGCCAAAAGCCAGAGCCCTGATGTCTGAGCTCTGGGCTTCCCCCGATGAAGAAAAGTGTTTCACAGCCGTATTAGAAAAGAGTAGAAGAGAAGATGCAGTGTTTTACCTCTCAGCGAATCCTAGTTCCTTCCCAAGAAAGATAAACAAACCCCTTATCTTGTCACATGAAGAGAAGAGCAGCAGTTCTGAGAGTGCTCCTGATGCTGTCTCAAACTGCGTTTCCAGAAGAGTAGGGGACCGCCTGACCAGAGGAGAGGAGCCTGCGGTCGGCACCCCGCACTGACGCACGGTAACGCGGATGGGGGCCGCCTTGCAAACGTGCTTCCCCTCTGGAAGCGTTTGGTGAACTGGAGAACTACACAGAGTCCAGTGGGAGGAGAAGAAATGGGAGGCACGGAGGACAGGGAAGAAGGGCCACGAAGGAGGCCAGCACACAGGCGCCTTTGGACATCAGCTTGTGAGCTCTGACTAGTGGGATGGTTCCCCAAAATACTGCTTAAATTTCTCCAGCCGAACCTCTGCCTGTGGCCCCTTACCTTTCCCAAGAACTAAGAAGATGCGAAGATTAGAAACAGAATGCAGCCCAGAGGAGCGTGTCGCGTCCCTCTCCTCCTTCCTTTGCCCTCCTTGCTCCGTGGGCTGGCATAGGGACAGCAGCCTACATTGGAATGTCACTGAGGGTTCTGGGTACTACGTGACGGTGGAAACCCTTGGGACTGGAAACGTGGGACGCTTCTGGGCCCTTCCTGTCTCAAGGCCTGGGCAGTCTCCTGGAGTCTTGTTTTTGTTGTTGGTAATTTACCTTAGTTGAAGCTCAGCTCCCACCTGTTGATGGCTGCCCCTCATTTTCCTAGTTTCTGGACCCCTAATACAGCGTTTGCGTGAGATCATGGACTTCCAGTGGACACGGCACAAACGCAGGCCCCTGACGTCGTGTAATAGAGGGTTAGTGGCTGTCGCTGAAATCCTCCTCAGGTGATCATCTGCTGGAGGAAAAGTCCCCAGGCTGTCTGTGGTGCTGCTAGGCGTGTGGGGTGCAGCTTTGGGGAGGTGAACCCCGTGGACAGTTGCGGCGGGTTTGGACACGCCCCCCCCCCGGGAGGGACACGCCCTCGGGAGGGACACGCCCCCGAGGGAACGCCCCCGGAGGGACACGCCCTCGGGAGGGACACGCCCCCGGAGGGACACGCCCCCGTGCTTCTCTCCTACCACGAGTGGACAGATGTCTTCCGCGTTCTCCAGCCAGGACACACGATGCCTCCATGGACCCCAAGCAGCGATTCTGATCTCCCGAAGCTGGGAGCCAGGTCAGCTTGGAATTTATCACCAGCACTCTGTCACAGCAACAGGAAGATGACCGCACGGGGATCTCTTCCACTTTCGTTCTGCGCGCTTCTCCTCGCCCTGCCCTCCGTGGACATGGGTTGGTGTGGCTGCTACCAGACTCAGGAGTTTTAGAGAATCTCTGTTATTTAGAATTTATATTTTTAAAAAGGTGGCAACTAAGTTGTTTGAAATCAGAGGCTCACTCCGAAGCTCCCTCAGGCAGCAGGGGCTCCAGGGTGGCCGCAGCGCCAGGCCGAGGCGTCTGGGCTCTCCCGTGCCCCCAGGGCCGCTCTCCCACCCCTCCCTCCTTTCTCCTGACTGGTGAGCTGAAGGAAGGGGGGTGCAGGCGGCGGCTCTGCCCGGCATCTGCTCACTGGAGTCTCCCTGCTGGAGTACGTTCTGCGAGTTTCCTGAAAAGCCGTAATAGACATGTCTGCCTCTGAATTCAGAGGAAGCTGGCAGACGGAAGAACGGCTCAGACAAGGCCAGTGTGTGAAGCACTGAGGACAGGAGGGTTTGTTACAGCGACGAGCGCGGCTTATGGGAGGCTGTGTTACAAAGTCACTGTCGCTCGCCTGCCCAGGTATGGTTTGTACCTGGCTGCAGGTTAAACAGTAAAAACTAAGGAAAAACGAAGAGTCCATGGGCAAGTTAGGCGTCGCTGTGGGCTCCATCCCCATCCCTGTCGAGAGCGCTCGCATCCCAGCAAGCCAGGGAGCGACAGCAGGAGATCACGCACTGTGGTGTAGCCTGGCGTGCGGCCTGGCTGGTGGCCAGGGTCTGCCTCAGAGCTGAACAGCAGACAACTACACAGTGGTGGCGCTCTGGCTATGGTCTGAGGACTGTTCTCCCCATAAAGGGGCGAAAGGTGACATGTCTCTCTGTCCTTTGAAGGTCACCAAATGAGTAGGCAAAAGGTGGGTTCACAGGAGAAAGGGGCAAGGCGCAGGCATTTGCTGGTGGGCACAGGAGTAACCTTGGGGTGGAGTCTCTCCAAGGACCCAGTGCGCGAGTCTTAAATAACTCCCTTAGGTAGAGCGGAGTAGCGACCTGGGTTGGCAGGAATGCCCCGAAGCAGGGTAAGGCCACGCCTGGGAGCAGGGGCAGGGAGAGTGCCAGCTGGAGCGAAGCTTGTGGGGTTACAGAGTGGGTCCTCTGAGGTGATCTCCCTCAGGGTCCTTAAGAAGAAGTGAAGGTTCTGTCCTGGGCATGGAGACTCTCAGTCTGGAAATCTTTCCTGGTCATTTGATGATATTTCTAGGCAGGGTTATTTCAGATAATTACCTTTGTTTTTGAAGAAGCTTTTCTTAAAAGAATCAGAAATGGGGATTCCAGGGATTCTGTTTCCCTGAAAGTGAGAGAGAGAAACGGATCGAGGTCCCAGAGACCCGATTCCGGGGCAGCCTCCCAGCCTCCTCAGCGTGTGTCAGGCTCCAGGCTTCAGTGTCTTCTTCTGAGGTCCAGCATGCTCAAGTCTTTCTATTAAGACTCCAGGTTCAGGGCTGGGGAGATAGCTCAGTAGAATAAGCGCGTACCTGGCAACCGCAGGGTCCTGCGTTCAATTCCTGGTACTGCAAAACAAAAAAGATTCTAAGTTCAATGGCAGCGGATGCTACTTTGTTTTTCTAACTCTTTGTAGTAGAAGTCGCTTCTGCCGGGTAGAAGGCCCTCACTCCGTAAGTGCATAACAGACAGGAAAACTGCTGAGTCGAGTGACTTTGCAGGCTCTTCAGAGAAGCCAGCAGCTGACATTAACTCAGGAAAGCTGATGATGTGCACAGTAACGCCGAGGCTGTGAAGTGAGTGAGAGCTACACAACTCCGTGCAGTGCACACAGACACCTTCCTGGTGACCGCGCTGAGTGTAAGGCGGCGACATTCAAGTGCACATAGCCCTCCCTGGCTCTGGGTGCTGCGGGGGTGGGGGGGCATGGTAGAGCCTCGAGCAACAGGAGCAAGAGCAGTTTTGCTCCCCACTCTCCACAAGCTCTTAGCTGGGGTTGCCTGTAGCAAGAGACAAGCTAATGAGAGGACAATAGATAGAAGTCTCTGGATGTACATACCTCATGCATGCATGGGCAGGGCAGCAGGGTCTTGGTTTCAGTGGCCAGCATGACGTGCCCAGGGTTCCAGGGCCAGCACAGCATGCAGAGCTGTGGATCAAACCCTGGTCCTTGCACTGTACAGGCAGGCACTTAGGCCGCTGAGCTATCTCCCCAGCCCTCTCTTTCTATTCTTGATACAATGAGAGAGCTGTCCTGGCCGTGGAACTTTCCTTTATAGATGTGTTTCCCTTACACTACAGTAACTTTTCGGGGCTTTGCCTATGTCTCTAATTGCTCACAATAATCCTCACATGGAAGTCTTGTTCGGCGCGGCAGTCTGCTCTCCTCCAGCCGCCCCTGGTATGTGCTCCCTTGGCCCTGTCTGCTTTGTGGAGGAAATGCAGAAGGCTTTTCTGTAAAGCGTTGCTTGTGTTCCCAAAAGCCTCTCTGCAGAAAGCATGCCACTGTCTGAGGGGCTCCCGCGGCCTCAGCAGGATGAAGCAGGGCGCTAGTCCTTGAGCCTCTGGTTCCTATTTTTATGCACAACGGCAGGGATGGAAACTGGTGACTGTGAAGCAGAGCCAGGCAACTCTGAGGCCTTTCCTGAATTTGCATTTCAGTTTCATTCTAGCCACGAAATGCAAATGAGGAAAATTCAAGGGGAAGCCTCAAGATGCCAGGAGGGGCAAACCTCTTTCACGGGTGTTTATCACTTCTCTGCAAGAGGAGCTGAGAGATGAGTTATTCAAGTTCATAGTAAAACACTAGTAAAGTTTCAAGACACTGTTATGAATGAGGGTTTACAGAGGTCAGATAGGTAATTTCGGAATGTTAAACATAACAAGATTATTCCTGAGGTCTTGCAAGTTACAACCAGAAAACCATCTGTGCTGTTTTTCTAAGGCTTTAAAAATATTCCAGACTGGGCCCTGCAGGACCAAGATGTCACCAAATTAGGAGGTGACCTGGACCCTGCAGCCAGGGGCCCTTACTGGCAGGTAGCAGGGCCTTGAACTGCCCCACAAATGCAAAGAAAGTGGGCTCACCGCCCAGACACTGGGCAGTAACGTGGACATGTTAGTGGAGAGCATTAGTGGGCCCCAGAAGTAAGTTGTGTAGGAGTAAACATACAGGAGTACACTTTTTCATGAAAAGCAAAGCATAGTTCTAATCTGCATTAGCAGATCATAGCACATGCATCCGTAACACCGAGCTTTGGCATGGGTCTTATAGCGAGGGCAGCACTGGCTACCTGGCTAGGACCACGCTGTGCTGGCGCACGGGATGCCAGCATCCAGCCAGTGGATGCTTCACACAGGTGGACGTGCTCTTCATGTGCACCGCAGAGCAGCCGTGACACCTGACGTGGAGTGCCCATGAAGGCATGTGCTTGGTCTTACAGCAGGTGGAACTGTGACTAATTACCTTAGCATTGTTACTCTGCCAATGATTGCTTATGCAGTCAGCGTTGAGTTTAATCATTTAGCAGCAGTGCTTTGAGGCTGCCTGCAAATACCTAGTGAAATAGTGCTGGCAATTATTCAACAGCATTCCTGAAATTTCAACGCTACAATAGCAGCCCGCGGGGGAGGCCTGGGACGGCACTGAAGTCCTTCCCAGCTTCCCTTCCTCTTGTTGGACATCAGATCACTTTAGCATTTTAACAATTGAATCTGCACATGGTGTTGCTGGTGAGGCAGCAGGAGCTCAGGGCAGAGCCTCTGCATGAGGAACCCCAGGACACAGGACACCAGGGAAAGGCAGTGGGAACCCAGAGCAGAGCCTCTGCACGGGAAACCCCAGGATGTGGGGAAGGCAACAGGAGCTCAGGGCGGAGCCTCTGCATGGGGAACCCCAGGACACAGGACACGGGACCGGGGAAAGGCAGCGGGAACTCATGCACAGGGAACCCCAGGACGCGGGGAACGCAGCAGACTCCTGGGGCCCCATGCTGGGGCAGGCAGGCTGACTAGAGGTGGCGGGAGCCTCTTCTTCTTGGATTCTATATGTATTAATTTTTCTTCTAGGATTCTGCAGGTGCTAATTTCAGTCTATCACAAGTTGAACGACCTGAGGACATTAGTGCCCAGTTAGTTGATGTAAAAAGCCTCATCTGAGGTTTTGCTTTGTGCAGTTGTTACTCAGGTCAACAGTGGTCTGGAGATTTCAGTGGATTAAATTTCCAGAAGTGAGTAACTTGTCAGGTTTTTTCAAGTTTCCATTATAGTATATTACAATATAAAAATTATATTTATTACCAGTTTGTTAAACCCTTGCTGTGCCTACTTTACAAATTAAACTTTATTGTAGGTAGGAATGTATAGCAAAGAAGTAGGAGGTAGGGATACAGCTCCATGCAGGAGCGCTTACCTCTGGGAGGCCCAGGTCTTAATCCCCAACACTCCAGAGAAAACAAGACAGACAAAAGAAGAAAGAGAAAAGCAGGGGAAAAAAAAAGATGAAGTGTTACTCCATATACACTGGGGACTTAGAACATATTCCCAAAGACCAAGGAGCCACTGTATTCCCAGTATTTTAAAATACCAAAGAAAATTACTATTTAATCATTGAGTCTGAGTCTAATGCTAGGTGCTGGATCCTTCCAACAGACCCTCATGTTTTAAATATTTCTTTTAGATCTGGTAATTTTAAGGAATGTCTGACCATATTTATATTTTCTGTTCCTGTAATTAATATGTAATGATTATATTTCCTCACTGCATGGTTGACGTTTCATGCCAGTCTGAGTTTCCAAGGTAATGGTGATTTTTATCGATTTGTTCATTTATCTGTATTGCTTTTGGGCGTAGAGATTTAACCAAAAACCCCAAACAGATGCGCCTTGTCCCCCTTAGGTACTGAAGACCTAGAAACCTTTCACCAAGTAAAATTTTACTTAGAACTCTGCTTAACCTTGAGGTGCTCTGCATCTTGCTGTAACTGATCCTGGCCTTCCATCCCCATCCAATCCTGCCTGCCTCCGTCCCCTCCTCAGGTGGCCTTGAGGTCACTGTAAGGACCCTGTAGGAAATGGTGGAAGAATGACCTTTGTTTTTTGGTGTTAGGAGTTGAGCCCGGACTCTCGTGCATTCCAGGCAAGTGTTGTACCGGTGAGTGTATCCTCACCCCCAAATGACTTTTCGTCACACAGTAAAATCATTGGATTAGCTATTCCTGAGCAAAGACGATTTCTGTTCTGGAAAGTCTGTTCAGGATCCACAAATGTATGCATTGAAATGACAGGGCAGCGGAGGTCATGGCAGCTGATGGGTCGCGGGGCCCTTGCACCTGCCTTAGCACGAGTTGGGGTGCTTAGTGCACACCGCAGCAGGGCTGTGCACCAGCCTGAGCGTGAGGTGGAGCACGCAGCCCCCCGCCGCCGCAGCAGGCCCGCAGTCCGTGACCGCGCTCCCGTCTCCCTCCGCACTCTTCCAGCCTCCTGCTGTCAGCCGCAGGCTTCCGGCAGCGCTCTCCAGGCGAGTTACAGAAAGTGGAGAATGATGTGTAGCGCTGAGGAGTCATTTCCATAGTGGCATGGTAATGGCCTTAGTAACGAACCCACGCTTCTTGGGATAAAGGAATAATGCTACTGTACAGAACGTGTACTAGGTGTGTGACCGAGTGTCACCGATCTCGACCGCAGGTAGGAATTTTGAATTCCCTCGCATCTTCTCATTGGCATATGACTGATGTGTTTGGTGGCATGGATGTAATGGGCGAAAAGAGAAAAGAAGGAAGGAAAAATTATGATATATATTATAATTATATATGATATATTATATCATATATAATTATATATGTATATATTATATGTATAAATATATATATAAATATATATATATGTATATATATATGTATATATAATATATAATATAATATAAATATATATATATGTATATATATAATAGTCATACTACTGATTTCTTTTCATGAAGAAACGGTTGGTGCTGCTCTTGCCTGCTCAGCTATTCATGGCTTTGTTTTGGAGCAACTACTTTGAAGATAACAATACTCAATATATTAGTCATTGTTAATCTTCTCTTATCTTGTTTTGAAATTCTGATTTTTTCTCTTTAAAGTAAAGAAAAAGAAGTGTATTGTAGCTGAGACTGCTTAGGTGCTGCATCCAGAGATCTCGCCTTCTACTTCTCGGTTTCCTCCTTCGCATTGTTTCATTCCTGGCCCTCTCCGGCCGCACTCCCACTGCACAGCTGCTCTCCACAACACCCTCAGATTAAATCAGACACCTGTCTTTCTCAAGGTGATTAACCCCTGCAAGCCATATTTCTTTTCTTTTATAGTTTTTAATTAATTTATTTATTTTTGGTCCATTTGAGACAGGGTCTTGCTAGGAAGTTCAGGCTGACCTTGAGCTCACCTTGTAGCCCAGGCTGGTCTCAAACTCACAACGATCCTCCTGCCTCAGCCTCCTGAGTGTGGAATTATAGGTGTGCACCAAATTGCCCTGTCTTATTTTTTTTTCTTAATACATACCTTTCCTTCAAATGTATACATTTTATTGTTATTATTTTATTTTATAATTTATTTGTTTATTGTATTTTAGGGAACAGTCTACAGGGTATTCAGGGTTTCACTACTAGATCAGACTTGTAGTGATCCACCTGTTTTCAGCCTTCCAAGAGCTGGGATTACAGGCTCTGCCACCACACCCAGTCTCAATTGCCATCTCAGGGTGTCTTGGAGGTGGGGCCAGCAGGGTAGGCCCAGGGATCTAACCCCTGGCCCCTGCACCTACTTGCAGGCACTTCAATTTGCTGAGCTATTTGGCTGGCCCTTATTGTTATTATTTTAAATTGTTTATTTATCACTACACAGCTCAGACTTACACTGATTTTCCTGTCTCAGCCTCCCAGTGCTGGGAGAACAGGTGTGCACCACCATACCTGGTTTTGGTGCCCTGCATGGCATGCCCAAGTTCCATGGCATCCTGGTGCATGCTAGGCAGGCACTTAGACCACCGAGCTATCACCCTAACCCCCAAATGATACATTTTAAATTTCTTCTGTTTTAGTTTTTCCTCAAAAATATAATGGAATTGTTAAACTTGTAAAAATGTCTACATAAAACCGTGCATATCTCTGAAGGCCCGGTGTTTCCCACATGTGCATAGGAAGGTCTGCGGTGCGGAGCTAAACCCGTCCCGTGCTGGCACTGGCCGTCCTCTGTGCCAGGGAGAAGTGAGTTTGGACGACAGTCACAGACTCGCTACCAGGAACTTGAGAACGCAAAGTGTGACTCTTCCTGGAGAGCTTGTGGGGAGGCTGTTCAGAGCAGACCATAAACTCTTCAGGGGGCTGAGGAGATGGCTCAGTGGCACAGTGCTTACCTGGAGAACACAAGGTCCTGAGTTCAGTTCCCGGTACCAAACAAAATGAAACAAGACAAGACTCATCAGGCTCCCGGGTTCCTCCCAGCAGTCTTACCAAGTCAGGAGTCGCTTCCATTTGCCGGTGTGAGATCTGTGCCTCTCCTGGGCCAACTGTCACCCTGGCAGGACAGGCAACTGAAGGAAGGTGTGCAGAAGAGCAACTCCTAGAAGCCCGGCCCTGGAAGCCTTCCGTTGGCTGAGACGCAGCCTCCAGCGAGCCGCGGAGGCGGCTGGGAGTGTGGCTCTCCAAGCACAGCCTGCTGTGTCTCAGGCAAGTGGGGTACGAGGGTCTGTGAGAGCCAGTCACTGCCTCTCTTTGGAGAACTTAGTTTAACTGCTTTGAGTTTAGAATAACATACAATTTTTTAAAGTCTTCCTATTGTGATTCAAGTAGGTTCTCTCTAACCAACGTCTCTAAGCAACTCTTTATGATCCAGTGAGGTCTCACCTCACCGGTCCCTCATTTACATCGAAATTAAAACTTACCTTGGTTTAAGAACTGCACGCAGAATCTCATTTCCTGTGACAGGATTTATTGCCAGTAGTTCCCAATCAGACCAGAGATACTTTGAGAATCTACTGTGTTTATCAATCCTGTATTCCAGTGACTTCCCACTCACTTCAGACTAACAGTCTGTGGGCGTCAGAGCCTGACTTGACAGGGCTGGAGGAGGGGCAGCGCCCTGGGGCCAGTGCCTCCCCAGAAGCACACGGAACATTCATAGATGACAAATAGTTAATTTGGTGTAATTTTCTCTTTGATAACTACCACATTACTCTCAATAATTAAAATTGAGCAATCTTACAAGTCTCTCAGAGGCTTAGCACATAAATATCGGTTGGCTTATAAATATTAATTAAAAGCCAGTGAATGAATTGAGGCACTTAAAGCTGATGTTTAATTTATTCGTGACTGGATTCCCGTTTCTCCTCAGCACTGCCTAAGCAATGACAGTCAACCCACGGAGGACTCAGTGGTGAGAGCTGTGGGGAGCTGAGGCCCTGGGACTCTGCTGGTGGTGACAGGCAGGAGCCAGTCCCGCCTCCACAAGGGTTTCCTGTGCGCAGGGCGGAGACAGAGCCACAGCACAAGGCTGCTGTTTTCTATTCAGACCCAAGGCGATCAAACCCCTCAGTTGCCATTGTTAGTATCATAGTACACAACGTGCCAAAGAGAGTGGGCAGTGTTATTTTTAATTTGGAATTTGCCTTACCAAAGGGATTGCTAATTTTGCTGAGTGTCACTTACTAGAAGCAGCTTACGAAAATCTTGACCTCTGGTGGGACAGCTTAGAAGAGCCGATTTGTCTTTGACGAGTTGTTCTTTGGTCAAAATTAGAGGCCAAAACATAGAATGCAGCCATGTTGATTTTTGTCGTGTTGAGGACAGAAGCCATGTCTCAGATGTGCCATGTAGGTGCTCTGTGACACCGAGCTGTCCTTGTCCTCACACCTGGCTGTTTTGGATCCAACAGTCTTTGAAGACAGCGTGGGTGCCTGGCCAGGTGGGCTGTGCTCCCTGGGAGGGAGGCGGCCCTGCCCAGGCAGCAGGTCGCAGCTCTGTTCCCGTAGGTCCACTCGGCCTGTTCATCCCAACTCAGCACCACTGATTAAAAGCAGTGCTTAGGAAGCGTCTTCTGAGGTCTCCTGGCAACGAATTTTACGGAGAAAAGGACCCCGAATCTTAGACTTGTGAGGCCTACACGCCGGCTATGTACTTGCTCTTTGGTGCTTATTTATTTCTTTGGCTTTGTTTAATCTGACAGTGATAGATGGGGCCATGATACCTGGAAGGAAAGCTGTGCGCAGGGTCGGCTGGCTCTGAGGCAGCGGTGGAGCACCGGCCTCCAGTGCAGGGCATCATGGTGTCTGCAGGGAAGCGGCCGGAAGACACTGAGGGCACAGAGAAGCCCCCGAGGTCCATCACCTTCTGGGTCCCCCTCAGACTGGCCGAGCCAGGGACGTGGGCCTCTGCTGCAGGGCTGAGCCGCAGCCGGCCGCCACCCCCTCCGCTGCCCGCTGCTTATCTGCCTTGTGCCAGCGTTTGGACGGCGGCACTGTTGTGGAGCTGTAATGTCCCTGGAGTGGAGGCCTTTGTTTAAGGAATGAGCCCTGTCCGTTCTCTTCTCCAACTGAAGTTATTCTGTTATTTTTTAAATGTGTGTGTGTGTGTGTGTGTGTGTGTGTGTGTGTGTGTGTGAACGCTCTCAGGGGTTCCTTGCTTCCTGGGAGAGCTATGTAAAGTTTGGGGACTTGTCTTCTTCCCCAGTGTGCGTGAAAGGACAAGACCGTGCTCCCCCATGCCTGGGCGCAGGCAGGGAGGCGCCACGCTCAGCGGAGGAGAGGCCCACAGACCTCGAGAAGCTTTCCCGTTGGGCTGGAGTGTAGATGACAAGGACGCCGCCCCTCACTCCCCGACCCCGGCCTCTGCAGGCCTGGGGGCGGCCTGGGCCGGAACCGCGTGGATGTCGGTCAGCAAGCGGGTTCCCGCAGGAAGAGTGCATCAGGTGGTGCCCGAGGTCCGGGAGGCAGATGCGGCTAACACGGAGCCGAGGCAGGAAGATCTCCTAGCACTGGAGTTGGAGGCTCGAGTGGGAAACCTACGGAGACCCTGTAACAAGATGAAAGGAGGAAGAAAAGAAAGAAAGAAGGCCCTGAGGGAGGGGAAGGGAGAAAAGGAGGTAAACACCAGGAAAACAAATCGCCCTGAGTCCTTTCTAAGCGACAGTTTTCAAGGGCCCGCTTGCTGGCCTCCTGAAGCCTTCCTAGCGCACCCAGCGACATGACAGTGAGGGGAATCGCGACCCAGATATCCAGCGCTTCACAAACTTTCCTTGCCCGGTCTTGCTTATATGAGGAAATATGATGATTCACTTCGATGTTGTTGAGAATCATGTAGAGGAACATTACATCCTCCTAAAGCATATCCTCCTAAGACTGCCAAGTATTCATGGGCTAGCCAAGAGTCGGAGGCTGTGCTGGGCTTACCCTCCCTCCCTC
>PVKN010012947.1:7023-20435 GCA_004027915.1 Capromys pilorides
CTGTCCCTTCACCTTCCCACGGTAGAGGTAGACAGCCAAGGTGCCTCGGCCTTGCCACCGTGGATACAGTGAATGTCTCAGTCTACAGCCTGTTGTGGCAGTCACTGCCACACAAGGGCCCTGGCACTGGGGTCATCTTGGGTGTCAGCCCACATAGGACTCAGCCGCTTCCTTCAGGCAGAGCTCAGCCTGACCTAATCCTGATCTGTGTTCCATGCTGTTCCCTTGCAGTTTCCTTGGGACTCTAGAATCCCTGTGGGCTCACCCTGGCCTGTGACCTCCACAGCCCAGCTTCTGACTCCTCCTCCACACCTGTCTTTCGGTTCTGCACAAGCCAAAGACCCTGAGGCGCCTCCTGCCCTGCACTGCCCTGCCCCTTCAGATCCTCTTTGGCTCCCACCCAATCCTAATAGGCTTGCCTCACACCCTGGTAGCTTTTCACACTGGCATCCAGGGCCCTGTTGGAGGAGAGGGGTGTTTTTTGTTTGTTTTTAGTTTTTGGTTTTTTGTCTTTGAGACAGGGTCTCGCTATGCAGTTCAGGCTGGCCTTGAACTCACTTTCGTAGCCCAGGCTGGTCTCGAACTCACACCGATTCTCCTGCCTCAGCCTCCCAAGTGCTGGGATTACACGCATGCGCCACCACACCCAGCAAGAATCCTTTGCTGTTGAAGGAAGAGTTTCCTCTAAATTGACTCTCAGAAATCTTAAAAAATAGAATAAAAGTTCCAGAGCCAGGGAGATAGCTTGGTAATCTATGCACCTGCCTGGCAAGTGCAAGGGCCCAAGTTTGAGCCCTGGTCAGCCCAAAACTGGACATAGTGGTGTACACCTGTAATCTCAGTGCTGAGGAGGCTGAAACAGGAGGATCACTGTGAATCTTGAGATGCATAGCAATCCTTTATCAAATAAATAAATTTTTTAAAATAAAATTTTTTTAAAAAGTTCCATCTTCACCTGGTGGTGCATGCCTGGAATCTCCGTGTTTGGGAGGCTCAAGCAGGAGGCCTGCTGAGTTCCAGGCCAGCCCAGGCAGCATAGTGAGTTCAAGGCCAGCTCAGAAAATAAAAAAAGTTCAAACGAAACATGGTGCACAGAGATTAATTAACAGAGATTAAGAACCATTTAGAGAGCTGTCCGGGAGCCTTAGGCAGGAGGCCAGGCTGGGTCCCACCAGAGTGAGTCGGCCCCTGCGGAGGAGGTGGCGTTACGGATGTCTTGGAGGCAACAGAGTTTATTGATGATCAGCTCTAGGCTGGGAGGAACCAGTTCCAGGGCACTATCTGGGCAAAATGCGCTGCGTTTCTCCTTGTGGCCGCCAGAGGGAAGCAGAGCTCTGCCGGGCTCGGTGCAAGAGAGACGTTCCAAGGCCATCCTGGGGCACTGGGGAACCGCGGAGCTGGTTTGGGCAACAGGGCAACCTGGCCAGAGCTGGAGAAGCTGGCACGAGGAGAAAGGCACTGGAGTGCCCCAAAGGTTTCCAGTAATGTAGCTTCCCACACACCCTGGAGATGGGACCCGACATCCCCAGCCCTGTTTTTGTTTATTTTGAGCAGGGGGTTTTATTTGTCACTAAAGTGCCCAGCGATGTTTGAACTTCTTTTTTTGTTTGTTTGTTTCTTTGTTTTTGGTCTTTTTTGTTTTTTGTTTGTTTGTTTGTTTTGTTTTACGGAAAATCGGGATCAAACTCAGGACCTTGCTTTTGCCACGCAGGTACTTGTGCCCCTGAGCTATCTCCCTGGCCCCTTGAACTTCTGATCCTCCTGCCTCAGCCTTCCTAGAAGCTGGGATTACAGGCATGTGTCCCTGATTCCCCGTTTCTGAAGACAGCCTTGGTCACCCTGAGGCAGCCATGAGGGTAACCTGTCATCCAGGGAGAAGGTCCCTGGGAAATGCAGACAGAAGTAGGGAGGAACTGAGGTGGCCCTACGGGGGATTCTGGGGACATTCTGAAAGCAGAGTTGCTGACTGGTGGGTGGATATGGTGTGGCAGAAAGGGAGGAGTGTCTCCCACCTAAACACCTGCAGGGCAGCACTGCCAGCTGGGCCTGGTGGCTCACAACTGCAGTTGCAGTGCTTGGGGAGGCTGAGGCAGGAGAATCACAAGCTCAAGCCCGGCCTGGGCTACTTAGTGACTTAGAGAGTCCCTGTCACATGATTTAAAGGCGGGTTCGATGCAGCTCAGTGAAAGGGCCTTGGGTTCAATTTCCAGTGCTGCAGAAAATGTTTTAAAAGTCCTTGGCTGTTAACACGCTTCCGCCCCCTGGCGGCTGCTTCTAGGAAGCCACAAGGCTTCACACGCCAGGGGGCGCCCCACCTGTGTCTCGGTTCTAGAGCCCCAAGACCTAGCAGCTTTCTGCCTAGGCTGTGAAGGGAGCCTGCTCCCGGCCTCGCCAGCTTCTGAGCTGCCTGCAGAGCTTGTGCCCCTCGGTCCTCAGCGTGTAGCCACCTCCTGCCTGCTCCCTGCCTGCCTCTCCCTGCACGGCCCTGCCTCATTGTCCCTTCCTGCATGTCTCTCTGTATGTGCCTGTGGCACTGGGACTGAACCCTGGTTTTCACGCCTACCCACATCCTCACATCCCCACCAGGCTGGGCTCAAACTGTCTACCTTCCTGCCTCAGCCTCCCAGAACTCAGGATTACGGGTGAGTGCCTCCATGGCCCCTTCCCCTGAGGCTATCAGTCAGACTGCTTTGGGGCTCACCCTAATGACCTTATTGTTTAACTCTATCATCTTTGTTGAGACCATACCTGTCTCCAAGTCGGGGTTGGGACTGCAAGGCCTTTTGGGGCGAGCGCAGCTTAGCCCACGTCGTGCTCCCAGCTCCCTTTTCGTTCTTCTGAACTTCATCCTGGTATAAACAATAATGGGGCTGAGGAAACAGCTCAGCGGCACAGTGCCTGACTGGCAAGCGCGAGGTCATGAGTTCGAGCCCAGTAACACGAAATAATAACAAAACATTGATCGTTCTGTGGATCTCTGGGTACTCGCTGTATGCATTAAGATTTTTGCTACCGGGGGCTTGCCAGGTAGCTCAGTTGGTTAAAGCACATGCTTTAGCAAAGTCAGGCGTTGGGGACCACGGTTCAATCTCCACCACCACATGGAGCGTGACATCTGCCCTTAAGGTAGCCTCAGCCAGAGGCCCCTCCAAAAAAAATGGGGGCTGAGGAGCTAGCTCAGTAGAATAAGCGCTTGCCTGGCAAGCACAAGGACCTGAGTTCAATCCCCAGTTCTGCAAAAAAAAAAAGATTTTTGCTGCAGCCAAGCACAGTGATCCCAGCACTTAGGAGGCTGAAATAGGAAGATCTCAAATTCCAGGTCAACCTGGGCTATGCAGCAAGACCTTGTTTAAAAAAAAAACACACAGAGCGGTAGCTGCTGCTCCTCTCTTTGCTCCCTGCTGTTTTCCGCTGCCATAAACACCTGCCCTCTGCCATGTGCCACTCTGCCTTGGAGCCAGCCAAGTATGGACTGAAACCTCCACTAATTGTGAGCTAAATAAAGTTTTCCTTCCTTAAAAAAAAAAAAAAAAAAAATCATTGCTGCTGCCAGAGTACTTGCTTTGTAGTCCAGGCTTGCCTTGAACCCTAAATGTAGCCCAGGCTGGCCTTGGACTTGCCCTGACCCTCCTGCCTTGGCCTCCTGGGTGCTGAGACCACAGGCCTGTGCCACCCTACCTGGCTGAGACTCCATTTTTGAGCTGCACGTAGCTTGGGCAGCATCACTCCTTTACTCGGAAGCACTGTTACTTACCTCTATTCCACAGAAGAAGACGGTGAGATCCTGAAATGAACGAAGCTGCCCAAGTCAGACTCTGAACTGAAGCAAGTGGAGCCTAAGCCCGTGCTGTCCACCCCCAAAAGGGGTGTGAGTACATTTAAACCAAAGTCATTGGAACCCCCAGACACACACGTGCACTCAGTGTACATCAAAATGCTTGTCCCTCTCCTTGTGACAAGGAGCTCATTACCTCAAAAGGGCACACAGTCCTTTTCTTTTCCCATTGCTTCCATTGGAGCTGCTTCAGGCATGGTGAAGCCCCCTGGTTTGACCAGAAAATTGGAGCACAGCCCAGAAAGGACAAGAAGACCCCGAAATAGCAGGAAGTAGGGGCTGGGCAGGGGGGCTGGGCCTCCCTCAGGCCCCTCCAGGGGACACTCCACACCCTGTTGTGATCCCTGTGTCCATGTCACCCTACATGCCTGCTAGCAGGGGGTCCCAGGGACAGTGCAGGTAGGAGTGGCCGTCCTTGGCACAGGCAGGGTCGCTGTTCTTACTCTGCCAGCCCCCCTCCCCCGCATCCCGGGACCCTGAGACCATGTCAGCAGTCCCTTGTGAGACACCAGGGCTCCCTGGAGTGGGCAGCCTGGTACCCACCCTGGCTGGAAGCTGTCACCAACTCGGAGGTCAGGGGACAGGCACCCAGGCCATGGCGGGTGAGTGAGATCCCAGAGTGGGGGTTGTGCGTGCGTGCGTGTGTGTGTGTGTGTGTGTGTGTGTGTGTGTGCGTATGTGCATCCAGTGTCTTCAGATGGCGTCCACTGTGGTCACTGTCAGGTCTGAGGCACCCCAGGGCCTTGGGCATTCCTTCCGCTCCTGTTCTGGGTGTGGAAGTTCCTGGGGTGGACCCCGGGAGTCCTGATCTCAGAGCTCCAGTACAGCCCTTTTCATTTCACCTGGAGACATAAACTCCCTGAGTCCCTAAGTGGCTCAGGCTGGGCTCATCAAACTTTCGATTCTCGCACCTCACCGGTGGCCCAGATGGGTAGGAGTCCAGGCCTGCGCCACAGCATCCGCCTGGTTGTTTGTTTGTTTAGGAGACACGGTCTCACTATGTAGTTCAGGCTGGCCTTGAACTCACTACATCCTCACAGCCATCCTCCTGCCTCAGCCTCCTGAGTGCTAAGCACCGGCTGATTTTCTTTTCTTTCTTTTTTCAATTATGGCCGGCTCAGGCTGCCCTGGGGGTGGGGCTGGTGCAGGATGTGGTGCCAGGGATGGAGCTGCAGGGCTGCGGTCCCTGCGGTTGCCTAAGCTCGCCTAAGCAGGGGCTTTAGACTACTGGGCTATCTTGCCAGCCCTTGCGTTAACATATGTTTATAGCACATACAATTACATTCCCCGAGGGGGTGCCTCACACGTCTCTGCTCTTCTCCATCCCTTTCTCCTGCTTTCCCTCCCTGTGGGCCCCCTTCACTTTTGGAGCAGATCTACCTCCTTGTTCCCTATTATCTGTCTTTTGTTTTGCTCTTTGACTTATATAGGTTGTGCTCTTCTCTACTTATATAGTGAAGCCGCATCTCATTATTTTTTTGTTTGTTTTGGTACAGGGGATTGAACTCAAAAGTGCCAGGCAGTGATTTTGCTGCTGAGCTATCTGCCCTGCTGTGTCTCATTCTTTTTTTTTAAATGAATTTAGTACAGGGTCTACAGAATCTCACTACACAGAGCATTGGATTTGTAGTGATCCTCTTGCTTTCAGCCTCTCAAGCACTGGGATTGCAGGTGTGCACCACCACGCCCTGCCCCTGTGCCTGCCTAAGCAGGGGACTTCAGTCCCCTGAGCTATCTGGCCGGCCCATCTTTTTTTTTTTTTTTTTTGTCTTTTGAGACAGGGTCTCACTATGCAGTTCAGGCTGGCCTTGAACTCACTTTTGTAGCCCAGGCTGGTCTTGAACTCACACCAATCCTGCCTCAGCCTCCCAAGTGTTGGGATTATAGATGTGGCCCACTATGCCTGACTGTTTTTTCTTTTTTTAAGACAGTCTGACTATGTAGTTCAGTCTGGTCTTATGAACTTGCAATTTTCTTTCTTTTTTTTTTTTTTCAGAACTGGGGATTGAACTCAGGTCTTTGCATTTGCCAGGCCAGCGCTTATTCTACTGAGCTATCTCTCCAGGCCCCAAACTTGCAGTTTTCTTATGTCAACTTCATTTTTCTTTTTTCTTCTTTTACTTCAGCTTGTTTTTTGTCTTTTTGAGACAGGGTCTCTTGCAGTTCAGGCTGGCTTTGAGCTCACTTTTGTAGCCCAGGCTGGTCTCGAGTCTCGAACTCACACTGATCCTCTTGCCTCAGCCTCCCAAGTGCTGGGAGGTGTACACCACCATGCCCAGCCTAAGGCCCATCATTCTTTAGGCCATTATAAAAGACCCTTAATGCCCAGCACAGTGGTGCATGAATGTAATCCCAGCAAAAATAAAAGTAAATAAATCCCTGAAAGCTTTTGTGTTTTTGTAAGGTATCAAAGGTTGCCATATTCTAACTTAAAACTGAAATGTTTGGGCTGGCAACATGGTTCAGTGATCGAAAGCACCTGCTTAGGCAAGCTTAAGCAACCGCAGGGACCGTGGTTCGATCCCCAGCACTACATGCTGTGCCAACCCCGCCCCCCAGGGCAGGCTGAGCCCGCCATTAAAAAAAAAAAAACTGAAAGGTTTTTGTTTGTGTTTTGTTTTGTTTGGCCAGCTCAGCCTGCCCTAGGGGTGGGGCTAGCACAGCCTGTGGTGCTGAGGATATAACCAGTCTCTGCACTCTGCACTTTGCCTAAGCAGGCACTGTAGACCACTGAGCTATCTTGCTGGCCTATTTGTTTGGTTTTTTGAGACAGGATTGCAATATGCAGTTCAGTCTGGCCTTCAACTCACCACCTAGCCCAGGCTGGCCTTGAACTGCAGTGGTCTTCCTGCTTCGGTCTCCTGAGTGCTGGAATGACAGGAGCATACCGCCACACCTGGTTCTGGAGCCAGCACAATGTGCCCAAGGCCCCAGGGCCCACATAGCCCGCAGTACTAGGGACTGAAGTAGAGACCTTGCACTTACCAGAGAGGCACTTAGACCACTGAACTATTTCCCTGGCCCAGAAAACTGGATTTTCTGATACAGAAAATTCAGCGAGAACAGTGGCTTTATTTACTTTTTTGAAGTCTCCCTAATGGACAGCTGCCAAGGACACAGCTAGCTCTCCAGGGTGCTTCTGCACTCGGCTTAGTCCAGGACCACACACCCTGCAGGCTCGGAAACCCCACGGGACACGGGTGGCAGAATGGAGGGAAAACACAGAAAACCTGACAGTATGAAAACATGGCCTGAGCCTGGCATGGCACTGAGCCTGTATTCCCAGTGCTCCGGGAGACTGAGGCAGGAGGATCCAATGTTCGAGTTGTCACCCCAGACAACTTAGTGACTTAGGGAGTCTTTGTCTCAAAATAAAAAGATATGAGGGGCCGGCGAGATGGTTCAGTGGTCTAAAGCGCCTGCTTAGGAGGGCTCAGGCAACTGCGGGGACTGCAGTTCGATCCCCGGCACCACATGCTGCGCCAGCGCCACCACCAGGGCGGGCTGAGCCAGCCACAAAATGAATAAATAAAGAAACAAACAAACACAACAAGCAAACAAACAAATAAATAAATAAATAAAATTTAAAAAAAAAAAAGATATGAAAAAGGTCTGGGAATGACCTTATAGCAAAGGCCCTGGGTTCAACTAATTTAAAGTAACACTACCACCACCACCACCACCAAAGTAAATAAATAAATAAACAAAAGATAAGAGGCCTACTGCCCCAAGCCACAGAGAGCTGCCAGATAAAATCATTCAGTCTTCACAGCTTGCTGGGCAGTGAGCGCTGGGATGAAATGAGAGAATAGGAGGGCCCAGGAAGGTGATTTTCCTAGTCAGTCACACAGCGGCATGTGGCATGAGTCATCATCACGGCTCCGGCGCCCCCCACCCCTGCGCTTCAGGAGCCGCTGCCAGCCTCCGTCACCTAGACCCCCTACCCATTTCTGTCCCCACGTTGGGGTCCTGCAGGGGCATTTACTCGTGAAGGTGAAGCAACAGGGAGTCCCGGGGCCCTGTGCCAGGCACTGCACCCCTCGCCCGGCTTAGGAGCCACTGGACAGCCGCGAGGGTAGGTTCCAGTTCCTCTGTGGGTCTTGGAAGAGGAGCGCCCACGACCCTCCTCTCGGAACCCCTGAGACCTGGGGTAGAAACTGTCCCTCCTCGCCAACCCCCGGCCTGGTAAGCAACGGCGGCTGGCCTGAGAGGTCTGGCCTCAGGGGGAGGCGGTGGATCAGGGATAAGGCTCGGTGACATCAGTGCCTGCCTGATAAACGCAAGGTCCTGAGTTTGATCCCCGTTACTGAAAAGAAAAGAAAAAAAAATCAGTCCTGGGGAGGTGGTGCTGACCCCGAGTCCGCCTCTGTAAAGCGAGAGTCCCCCAGGTCTGGATCTGCGACCCTGCAGGGGGCACCTCGAGGGGCTTGGGTGCAGAGCGCCCAGTCGCTGGTCGGGGTGGCTGCCGCGTGGGGTACCGAGAGGAGCCAGGGTTCCAGATTCCTTCCCAGTGTTCCCATGGTATTGCAGTTCCGAGCTCCGACCCCAAGCTTCTCCCTGATGCCGCTGTGGACAAGGGACACCAGACCAGCCGGACTCTGCGTGGGGGCCACGACCCCGGAACGGATCCGTCGGGGCGGAGTCTCTGTGGGCGGGGCTCCTGCAGGCCACGCCCCGGCGCTGTCCGCGATCTGCTGGGCTGCGCTGGACGCTCAGAGCCGCTCGCTGCCGGGGGTCTATGGCTCGGCCCCCTTGCGCCTCCCGGCCGGCCCAGAGCCTGCACCGCGACCAGGTAGCTGCGGCAGGGTCCTTCGGGAGGGGACGCACGAGGTTTGGCAGGAAGCACAGGGGGACTCCTGGGTGCTGGAGGAGAGGGGAGCAGTAGCTCCGCTACTGGGGGCTAAAGTATGGGGACGCCGGATTCCCAAGCTGGCAAAAGGGAGCGACGGGGTATCTACGTGGAAGCCAGGCTGGGAGGCTGGGGATGGCCTGGATCCTGAGCTTAGGGGGCAGGAGGAAGAAGGGAGCCGCAACGTCCAATCCTCTGGTTCTGGGGGACCCAGAGCTCAGGAGCAGGGCTCCTTCCTCCAGGTATGGGGTACATCCTGGGGGCGCCCCGGGCCGAGGCGTCGGTGGAAGTTGGTTGCGGAGATTTGGGGGCCCGGACACGTGGCGTCACCCGGAGAGACTAGGGGTGGGGGTTTCCCGGAGCAGGGCGCGAGGCGGGGGCGCTGCGCTCCGCTTTCTCTCACCTCTTGTCCCGCGTGGGAAAGGGGTGTCCCGTAGGTCTGGGGTCGGAGGCCAGAGTGGGCCAAGGGGTGCAGGGCTGGACCACTGGGCCCCGAGGCACCCGCCCGCCGCCCGCCGGCTTGCGATGCCTGGCACGCAGCGCGGTGCGATCCGTATGCGCGCCGCGTGCGCCCATTGGTATGCGGGAGCCGGCCCGGCGCGGGCGTGCGGCGGGCGCTGGCGGGCGGGCGGGCGGGCGGGCGGGGGCGGCGGCGGCCACGTCCTCTCCGGAGCCAGGGGTGCCTCGGCGCCCCGCCCCAGGAGGGAGAGACTGAGGCACGACCAGCCCTGCTCTTCGCTGAATCTCTAGAGGCCTCAGTTTCCCTAGAAGGCTTCCCCGGGGCACTGAGCGCCCCCCGGGCTCCTCTCCGCTGCAGGAGTCGCGGGTCCCCGAGCCCGCCTGACCGGGTCTCGGACATGGCGACCCCGTTTCCCGGCGGCGAGGTCAAGTGCGGGGTCGGCCGCGGCGCCAGCGTCCCGTGGGACTTTCTGCCTGGGCTGATGGTCAAGGCCCCGCCCGGAGCCTGGTGAGCACGGTCCCGTCCCCGAAGCAGGGACCCCACGGTTAGGTCTAGGTTCCTGGGAAGGAAAAGCCCCCCCAATTCCTGCCCCACCCCTGGACTGGAATTTCCCACCCTGACCTGTCCGGAATGCCCCCTCTCGCGGGGTTCAGCCAGCCATTCCTCCAGCCGGGTGTGGTGGTGCACGCCTGTCATCCCCGTTCTCGGGAGGCTGAGGCAGGAGGATCGCCGGCGAGCTCGAGGCCAGGCCTGGCTCAAAAACAACAAAGAATCCACCCCCCACTCCTAACCCAAGGAGGACAAACCCACCCCCAGGTCCTGTCCCCACGGCCTGCGGGGTTAGAATCGCCCTCTTTCTGCTCCCATCTCGGGAGGGTCGCGTTGTCCCCCGCGTCGCTGGGTTCCGGGGCTCTGCCGGCCCGCGACGCCTCCTCCGCGCCACCCGCCCAGCCTGCAGGCGCAGCGCAAGGAGAAGTCTCGCAACGCAGCGCGCTCGCGGCGCGGAAAGGAAAACCTGGAGTTCTTCGAGCTGTCCAAGCTGCTCCCGCTGCCCGGCGCCATCTCCAGCCAGCTGGATAAGGCGTCTATCGTGCGCCTCAGCGTCACCTACCTCCGCCTGCGCCGCTTCGCCGCGCTTGGGGCGCCGCCCTGGGGGCTGCGGGTCCTGGGACCTCCGGCCGGGCTCGGTGAGTGTGTATGCGCGTCGTCCAGTCTGCCCGCTGCGGGAGCTACGGGTGGCAGCTGCTTTCTGGTTCTCAGTTTACTCATCTGTGAAATGGGCATGAGAGACTGGGCAGTTCTGTAAATTTGGGTCTAAGTAGGGTATAGCAACAGCAAGGATCGGATCACAGGGAAACGCTATTATTTTATTGGGGAAGGTGAATCACTATTATCACAAAAGAAAAAGCTGTGCAGAGGACCCAGATGGGCAGGATTTGGATTTTGGTTTAAGTTTTGATTCTCTGAGACTGGGGCTGTCTGTGTAGTCCAGGCTGGCCTTGAACTCACAGCAACAGGTGTAGTGGTGCCCACCTGTTAAGCCCTATCCCAGCACTTGGAAGGTAGAGGAAGAATTGCTACAAGTTCAAGGCCAACCTGGGCGACATAGTGAGTTTAAGGCCAGATGAACTGAACAGCAAGGCCCTGTCTCAAAAAACAAACAGCTACAATAAAAATGAAATAAAATAAACCCTCGCAGCGATCCTCCTGCCTTGGCCTCCCTGATACTGGGAAGATAGGCATGCACTAGCACACCAGGCCCACTCCCTATAGCGGCAGACCCTTCACCCAGCACTTCGGGGGCTCAGGGAGTCCAAAAGATGCTGGCATGTGGATTTCCTGTTTGGGAGTTTCCGAGAGAGAACAGCGGAGCTCATGAGGTTTTCGGAAGGCTGCCGGGACCTGTGGCCTCAGCCACGAGCCCGCTTAGTGACCTCCCCCCAACCCACCAGGGGGCAGAGCACAGGCCATGCCGGAGACCTCGGCGGAGCTCAGCCGAGTCACCCCGCGTCTGGTCACCTCGCAGCGCCCGCAATTGCGTGTGGTGCAATCCGATCGCTCAGGATAGGGCAGGAGACAAACCCAAGTCCCTGCCCTGGAGCGGCGGCCCTGCTGGTGGCCAAGACCGTGAGGCGATGCAACAACGGCATCTGTAGAAATACAGGCGTTGACAGGGCGGCGGGCCCCCGGTCTAGACCTCTGATACCTGCAAGTGTCGCTTCTGCTTGGTGTCTGCCCGCGAAAGATCCGTCGGGGTCGCAGCGACGGTGACAGGGCACACAGCGCCGTGGCTGTCCCCAGAGCAGGGAAAGGGTTTCCTCAGAGTGGGGTTGTAGGGGCTCCAATTCCCCTCCTGCCCTGTTGGGTGGGGGAGAAAATAGCATTGATTAAGCCCGCAATAAATCACCATTTAAATTTAAATAATCGGGCCTCGCAGGCGGTAATTAGGCGAATTGACTGGCGCGGAGAGAATGCCGCATTAGCGCCGCTGATTACTGCCATTACCCGAACAACACGTGCACGGCGGGGGATAAACATCTTGTCTATTGTCCCCGAGCTGGGGAGGGGCCCTGTGGAAGCCCCGGGATGTCCAGCGCCTGCCTTACCTGCTTGTGACACCACCAGCCACCTTGCTTGGCTGTTTGCCCGTTTGCCTGGGTCCGAGGGTCCTCAAATTGGGAAGTCAAGGGAGGGGACTCCTCTCTCCCCTAAAAGACACCACGTTTCCGCTCCCCAGTGTCCTCCTCAGCCAGAAGAGTCACCACATAGACCAGGCATGGTGGTGCACGTCTGGAGTCCCAGCCGTCGGGGAGGCTGCGGTGGAATTTAGCAAGGCCGCGCCTCGAAATATAAAAGGGATTGGGAATACAGCTCAGTGCGAAGGCCCTGGGTTCAATCTCTAGTACTGAAAAATTTAAGTAAGAGGTGTAACGCGCGTTCCAGACTCTCAGACGCGACGCCCAGCGTTTTAGACAAAGCACTGCTAGGTGTGGCAGAAACCCCCGAGGGAAGGAAAGACTCCCGGGTTCCCGGCGCGGGCTTGGGGAGCTGAGGCCCAGCAGCGGAAGCCTTCTGCCCAGCGCCAGGAGGCGCCCAGGCAGAGGTCTCTGGCCCCCCCGGGCCTCCTTCCCCGCCCTCCGCAGGCCAGTAGCTGCTCAGGTCCAACCGCGGGCCCTCCAGTTGGCCGAGTGTGAGACCCCACCTCCAGGCCGGCTCCGCGTCCTCTCCAGCGCCACCCAGGACCTCCCCCTCCCCCAGCCCTGTCCTGACGAGCTGTCCCCGGGAGGGCACCAGGCCGCTTTACTCAGCAGGCTTCTCCCCAAGGCCGCCCCAGCGCCTGTCCTGCTCGCGTCCCGGGCGCTCCTGTCCCCTACCGGCCAGACACTCACTGGCCTCGTTGCGGGGCGCAGCCGGTGCAAAAGCCCTGAGGCCACCGGGCCGCCCGGAGAACCGGGGTCTGCAGAGATCAGCGGGGTCACGTGCAGGGCCGCTTGGTACAGCAATAACACGGTCGGCGACGACCCCGTGTAGGGGAGCCGGGAGCGGCAGCAGCCCAGGCAGGACCTGGCGGGAGCTGGCAGCGGGCTCGATGGGCACCTCGGGCCCTGGGGCAGGCGGGAATCGCGAAGGCTGAATTAGGACTGGGGACAGCGGAGGCCGCCGCGGGGGACACTCTGCCCCCCCACCCCTGCTCTGCCCCTGCGACCGGGACAGGGCCACCGGAACCGCGGGGTGGGTGCGTGACCTTTGGGGTTGGGGCTCGCAAAGGCGCCCCTGGGCGGGGTGGATTCGGGGGGCAAAGAGGGGGAGCCCGGCGAGAGGAGCTCGCAAAGCGGGGTGACAAGGCGCAGCCGTTGGCGACCACAGGTACAGCGGGTCCCTGACACGGGGACGGGGCCGCGAGTGGGGCCGCAGAGGCCCCAGCGCCCCAGCCCGCAGAGCCCAGTGACGCTGTTAATTGCGGCAGTACAGTCTGACCCGGGCTGCTCCGGGGAGAGGAAAATGAAGGAATTAGCAGAAATGACAGGGGAAAATTGCGACAATTAGCAGGCGGCATTGTTCCCGCCTGTCACCGGGCTGGCTGGAGCTGCATCTCGGGGGAGGGGTCCCCCTCAGCCCCCTCACTTATTGTTCCCGCAGCTCCCGCGCAGAGAAGAGAGGCGAGGCTGGCTGAGAGGACATGGGGGGCTGCCCTGGGGGTCAGGGCGGCGCGGCCTGGCGATTGGAGAGTGCTGGGACAACTGCAGCTGCTTTTTTTTTTTTTTTTT
>PVKN010012948.1:0-20338 GCA_004027915.1 Capromys pilorides
CCAAAAAAAGGCAAAAGAGTAAAAATTTAAAACAGTTTTAAGGGCCAAGTGTGGTGGTACTCACCAGTAATCCCAGTGTTTGAGAGGCTGAGGCAAGAGGACTGTTGGGAGTTTGAGACCAGCCTGGACTACAAGTGAGCTCAAAGCCAGTCTGAACTATAGAGGGCAACGCTGTCTCAAAAAAACAAAAATAAATTTTAAAAAGAAAGAGAAGGTAAAATAAATTTAAAAATAGTAAAGTAAGCCAGGCGTGATGGCACATGCCTGTAATCCCAGCACTTGGGAGGCTGAGGCAGGAGGATCAGTGGGAGTTCGAGGCCAGCCTGGGCTACAAAAGTGAGCTCAAGGCCAGCCTGAACTGCATAGTGAGACCCTGTCTCAAAAAGACAAAAAAATTAATATAGTAATAATAATAATAATGTAGAAAAAAAAAAAGTACTGTACAGAAAAAACCTCCAGTCAGAAAAGTTAGCCTAGCTGGGCATGGTGGCTTGTATGTGTAACCCCAGCACACGAAGGAGGATTGAGGCCGGTCTGAGACCATGTCTCAAAAAAACAAACAAAAAAAGCTGGAATATAGAAAACTGACAGTAGTGGTAAAAGATGAAATTGCAGAAAATTGAGAGCAGACTGTGAAGAGATTGAAAAGCTTTTAAGGAGACAGCATGGAAGAACTTGAGGCCCCTAACTCCACGCTCAGCTCACTGATCTTAAGCTACTCAGTCGGATGGGAAAGTGGCTCCGTGGCACTAGCACCTGCCTAGCAAGTGGGAGGCCCTGATTTCAATTCTCAGCACACACACACACACAGAGCAAGTAAGCTGCTCAGTTAACTTTTCAGCTACCTAACTTTTAGGCTTCTCTTATTTTTAAAAAAACAAAAACTTGGTAATGTGGGAAACTCATACAAAAAGAGAAGGTAGAAATGTAGTAGAATGAAAATAGAAGCCAGAACCCTGTTAGGAGAATACTGTAAAGTTCAGGCTACAGATTATGTTAGACCCAATATGGAACATATAACACTTAGCAGGGAAGGATGAGTTAGTAGAGATATTGAGGATGAATAGGGAGGACTTACTGACTCAGAGCGGGAGATGACGAAGGATATATCGAAGATGTTGCTTAGATTTGTGTAGAACCCAGGAGGGACAGCAGGCTGGGAGGAGGAGGAAAGATGGTGCGTTCAGTGCACACCTGGCAAGCACAAGCCCCTGAGGTCAATCCTGGTGCCGAAAAAAAGGTACCTGGGTTTCTTGAGAGATTCAAGCGGTTAGACAAGGGTGGAAACAGCTACCTGGGTATGGGCTGAAATTGCTTCAGTGTTCTGGGGACATGAGTATGGGGGCAGGTGGGTTCTAGGCTGAACAGTAATCAGATTATCTTGCTCCAGACACAGAGATTGACTGGAAGGCCTACATGGCCCAGGTTGAAGGCGTCATTAATGGCACATACGACTATACTCAACTTCAGGGTGACACTGGACCACTTGTGTGAGTAGAAATATGAAGAAAATATAAAGGGCTGGCTGGGTACCAGGCTACTCGTCCTGCCTTCGGCTCACATTTCCTGTTACCTTCCAGCTACCCAGCTGGCTTTGTGTACATCTTCATGGGGCTGTACTATGCCACTGGCCAGGGCACCAACATCCGCATGGCCCAGCACATCTTCGCTGTGCTGTACCTGGCCACGTTGCTGCTTGTTTTCCTCATCTACCATCAGACCTGCAAGGTGAGTCCATGCTACCAGGACCAGAGGCCCGAAGCCTGCAAGATGGGTGGTGGCAGTGGCTCAGGTTTGGGGAGCTGACCTTGCTCCCCATGTGCCTGCCCCTAGGTGCCACCCTTCGTCTTTTTCTTCATGTGCTGCGCCTCCTACCGTGTCCACTCCATCTTTGTGCTGCGGCTCTTCAATGATCCTGTGGCCATGGCTCTGCTCTTCCTCAGCATCAACCTCTTCCTGGCCCAGCGCTGGGGCTGGGGCTGCTTCTTTTTCAGGTCAACACCTTCTCCCTTCTGGCCCTTTCTCTTCCTGTTTGCAGCAGAGAGAGTAAGGAAGTGACCCCCACAAGCCAAGTCCAGGATCTGTAGAAAGTCCCCATCTCACGCCCCTCCCTCACACACCCGGTCTTCCTGTCCCCACTTGGGCAGCGTCCATTGTTGGAGCCTGCTCTGGTGCGCTGCACACATGGCATTCAGTAAGCACACTCAGTCCCGGCTCAGGGGCTGGCTAGATGTCTCTCTTCCCCCACATCCTCACAGGCTGCCTTCCCCTCCCCAGCCTCTTCCCAGGCTTCCTTGCCCTCCCTGGTAGCTCTGAGTGGTGCTTGCCGGGTGGCATGGAGAAGGACTTCCTGCAGTGGTGGTGGGTGGAGCCTTGGGCCAGGGCCACAGCATCGGAGCTCACCTCTCTTTCCTCCCCATGCTGCCTGCAGCCTGGCAGTCTCTGTGAAGATGAACGTGCTGCTCTTTGCCCCCGGGTTGCTGTTCTTGCTTCTTACACAGTTTGGCTTCCATGGTGCCCTCCCCAAACTGGGCATCTGTGCTGTCCTTCAGGTACTGTTCTTTGCCCTTCCTCCTTGTCATGAAGGGGAGGCCACCTATCTGGCCTCCTTCCATCCTGGAGGCTTCCTCAAAGCCGAGAGACAGGGTTTTGGAGTTGACTCTGAGCTGATGGCCACTATGTCTGTTTTGGCTTCCATAATCCTAAAGTGGAGCTGTTGATGACTCAGTAAAGCCAGACCTCAGAGCCTCATACTGCCTCCGCTTCTTGGGGTGGGCTCTGGCATATGGTGGCTTCCCACTGTTCCTTGTGGGAACTGGGGACTCCCTGAAGGTCCCATCTCAGTTCTGCTCCCCTGGGTGACTGGCACGAGGCCACGGTGCACCTCAGCAGCCCTGCTGACATGATACCCATCCTCAGTTGGTGCTGGGTCTGCCTTTCCTCTTGGAGAACCCGGTGGGCTACCTGTCTCGCTCCTTTGACCTTGGCCGCCAGTTCCTCTTCCGGTGGACAGTGAACTGGCGCTTCCTCCCAGAGGCGCTCTTCCTGCACCGCGCCTTCCACCTGGCCCTGTTGGCTGCCCACCTCAGCCTGCTCTTGCTGTTCGCTCTCTGCAGGTGGCACAGGTAAGAAGAGGGGGCAGCATCCTGGGCAGAGTTCGGTGATTAATAAAGAGCCCAGGCCTAGGGTCCGCTTGGAGGAGATGTAAAGCTCAAGGATGCGTCTGGGCGTGGCCTGTGGTGGGAGCACAATAAATGTCTGAACTGCTTCTCCCTAGGACGGGAGAAAGTATCCTGTCGCTGCTGAAGAATCCCTCCAAAAGGAAGGTCCCACCCCAGCCGCTCACAGCCAATCATATCCTTTACAACACAGCACAGTTAAGTCCTGACCTCTCCAAGTGTCCAGTTATGTTGGCCTCCGGTGACCAGTGACCTGAGGATGGGCGGAAGAGCCCCGTCATAGAGCTCTTCCGCAGCACTGTGCCAAGCACTTGATACTGCAGCGTGTTGTACTGTGAGTTCTAAATGCCAAGCTTTGTAGCCAGCTGTGCTGACAGTGCCTATGATCCCAGCCCTCGGGAGGCTGTGACGAGAGAATATAAAATTGAGCCGTATAGCAAGTTCCAGGCCAACCTGGACTGCACAGTCTCAGTGAGTGAATTCACACCTGTGTACGTACAGAGCAGTATAAATAACAGCTGTCATGTCAGCTTTCACACTGCAGCTTTGGGTTTCCATTCATTCTGACATTTAAAGCTTATAAGAGTCCTCGAGATAGAGCTGCTCTTATCTCATTTTATAGATGACAAAAGTCAAGGTTGAAAAGGTTAAGTGAGGTACCAATGTCACAGCTAGTGAGGGATTCAGACTCACTAGGCTTAGGGTCCAGAGTAGGCATATAGGAAGGGTCACGCCAGGGGACTTCCTGGTCCCCTAGCACCTGCCCTGGTTCCTGCCTTTGGCCTTGATCATCACGTACAGATTGTTTCTACGCTCTTCACCTCCAACTTCATCGGCATCTGCTTCAGCCGCTCCCTACACTACCAGTTCTACGTCTGGTACTTCCACACACTACCCTACCTCCTGTGGGCCACGCCTGCAGGCTGGCTCACACATCTGCTCAGGTAGGTGGGACAGCCTGGGCTGTAGGGTCAGCTGGGGTGGGCATGTCTAGCACAAGCAGCCAAAGGGCTGCGGCCTTGGAGCCGGACAGCGCTGAGTGCTGCTGTCTCCTGCCCCCTCCAGGTTGCTGGTGCTCGGGCTCATTGAGCTCTCCTGGAACACCTATCCATCCACATCCTGCAGCTCAGCCGCCCTGCATGCATGCCATGCCGTCATCCTGCTGCAGCTGTGGCTGGGCCCTCAGCCCTTCCCCAAGAGTGTCCGACACCGAAAGAAGGCAAAAGGCCACTGAGGCCGTTGCCTAACCTCCAGTCCACTTGGGACCGGCGTTAGACTCTGCCCTTCCGAATAAACCTGGCCACATCCACCTGTGTGCAGCTATGTGGAGTTGGGGGCAGCTCGCGCCTGGCCAAACTTCAGTACATGGACCCAGCAGAAAAAGCACTTGGGACCACCCACTTGGGACTCCCCTTCTATCCCTCTCTCAGACAGGAGCTTTCTTTTCCCCTAGTCTATTCTGCCAAAAAAAAAAAAAAAAGAAAAGAAAAAGCACTCAGCACTGCGAGGCTGGGGGGGTGGGAGGGCTCACGATTTTAAGCCCTGTCTGTGTTACTTAGTGAGGTCCTGCAGCAAAATAAAATGGTCTGGGGACGAAGCTCAGTGCAGAGACAGGGTTCACCCTCCAGGGCTGTGAAAGCAATGATAAAGGCTTGCGCCAGCTATCATAAGAGGCACTTTATTGCATAGGATTGGGGGCTGTGGCTTTCCCCCCTTCCAGTGCAGCAGGAGCTCAGAGTGAGGTGGGGGGTGGCAGGGGAGGAGGGAGAGCACACAGCAGGCACTTTTCCGGGCCAGGGCATTTGAGGGAGAAGTGAGAAGCAGTGGAGGCTGGACTGGCACCAGCCCACCTGTTCCCAGTACTGGGAGGCCAGCCCTGGGTGGCAGTGACCAAGTGCCTGGGTCACCGCGGGGCCTCACACGTTGGCAGGGCTGTAGCACAGCAGGTGGAGCTGGAGGTTCTGGTCCCAGTGGCGCAGCAGCAGGAAGAGCCCGCGGGCGGCAGCCTTGAGTGCCGCCACATCTAGGCCATCGGGCAGGTGCTGGGTGTGCAGCCAGCAGTCGGCCTTGGCCGCCGTCAGTTCCCATTCGCCGAAAGTGGCGGCGCAGCGGTGTTCCAGCCACGCCAGCGCCACGGCGGTGGCCCAGCTGCGACTCCGCAGGTCCGCGCCGGCCAGCCCACCCGCCGCTTCCGAGGCCTCGGTGTCGGATCCCCTGCCGCTGGCCGCTTGGCCCGGACCCTCGGAGCCTGAGCCAGGCGTTGAGCTGCAGGAAGCCGTGGCGCTGTCGCCCTGACCCACGCCAGGGCCCAAGAGCGCCCAGGGGGACGAGGCCGAGGTGGGGCTGAAGCTGGCGCGGTGCACCGCAAAGGGTGAGGCGCGGCACAGGCGTTCCCGCGGGATGCACACGGCAGCGCAGAAAGGCGCGTCCAGGCGGAAGCAGCCAGGCGCCTCCTGCAGCCTTACCTGAGGAGAGAGGAGGTGGGGGGGAAAGCGCTGGGACGGTGCGGGGCTCCGAGTCACCCTCCACCTCCCGAGTCCTCACCAGGGGCAGGTAGTCGTCGTCGGTGCCTTCGCTGTGGCCTGCACCGGCCTGACCCCCTTCCGGGCTGCCGAACCTGCGATGGCGGCCCAGGTTGGGCCTGGAAGGTGGTGGGCCGCCACAACCTCCAGTGGGCGTCACAGGCTCCCCCGAAGCCGGCTGGGAGCTGTGGTGGTCCAGGTCCAGGGTGCCTGCAGAGAGCCTCCCTGAAGTTCTGCAGTGGTCGTGCCGCCCAGGTGGGCCCAGTCAGCGGTTCCCTAGCCGCCCCTGCTCAGGCATTACCTTCAGGAGCACTGGATGTGGGCAGAAGAGCTGCTTCTAGGCCCCGCGAGGCGGAAAGGGGCTCTGCTAGCTCTGCAGGGAAACAGGAGGCGGGTTCATCAGGGGGACAGCAGGTGAGGTGACAGCCACTCTTTGGAGTTCGCGGGAGGTGGAAGGACCCTACCTGAGCTCCGCACCTGCAGGGCCTCAGGCAAGACCTCCCTGGTGGTGGCGTCTATAGCTACAGGGCAGGTGAAGCACGAAGGGGCCAAGCTGACCTTGCTGGTTTGAAGGGCTCGGAGCAGGGACCGCCGTGCCTGGCCTGTGAGTCAGGGAGTGAATGAATGCTCACCTTTCCAGGGGCTGCACAGAACATACCGGGATGATCGCTGCTTTCTCCCTTGTGAACAGAGTGTGGTAACTTAGGCTCTCCCAAACCAGCTCAGACTCCCTAACTTCAACAAGAAGCTGGAGACCCAGGTCACCCAGGAAGTGAAGAACATCTAGGTAGACGGAGGGACCGGGGCTCAATCTGCCCTCGGGGCATGCTGAGATGGCAATTGTGACTGAGCATGGTGACCTAGGTCTGTAATCCCAGTGCTTGGGAGGCTAAAAACAGGAAGATCACTACGAGTCCAATCAGTATAGCGAGACCCTGTACCAGATACATAAAACCAGAAAAGAACATTGCCTGATTCCTTTTCCTCCATTCTTTCTGGTACTTCTGATAGAACTTGCTATGTGCATGGAAATGTGCCACGTCTACGTAAACCAGTGTGATAGCCACTAGTCACGTGACTACTGGACATTTCAAGAATGCCTGGTAGGGGCTGGAGAGATAGCTCTGTGGCACAACTGCCTGTCTGGCAAGTGCAAGATCATGAGTTCAAACCCCGGTCCCACAAAAAAAAAAAAAAAAAAAAGAATGCCTGGTACAACTCAGGGACTAAAACTGTGTGTGTGTGTGTATGTGTGTACATGCGTGCATGCCCCCCCCGCCCCCACACACACACACTGTATTGGGATTGAACTCGGGACCTTGAACTAAACTACATCCCTAGCCTCTTTTTTTCTTGTTTTTAGTTTTCTGAGACATGGTGTCACTGCTGTCAGTACTGTGGTGCAGGCTGGCTTTGAACTATGTAGCCCAGGATGGCCTCAAACTCCACAGTGATCCTCTTGCCTCAGCCTCCTGAGTGCTAGCATTACAAGTGTGTGCCACCACGCCCAGCTTCCCAGCCTCTTATTTTTAATGTATTTGGTACAGGGTCTCACTACACAGATAGGACTTATAGTGATTCTCCTGTTTTTAGCTTCCCCAGCACTGAGATTACAGACATGAGCTACCATACCTGGTCTCAGTGGCCAACTCAGCCATGTGGTGCCAGGGATCAAACCCTGATCCCTGCACTTGCCTAAGTAGGTACTTAGTTCCTTGAGCTATCTTGTTTTTGTGGAACTGGGGATTGAACTCAGGCCCTTGTGCTTGCCAGGCAAGCACTTATTCTACTGTGCTATCTCCCCAGTCCTAGCCTGAGCTATCTTGTAGGCTCTTTCCCAGCCTTTTTTACTGAGACAGGGTCTAAGATTCCCAAGCCTGTGATCCACCTCCCTCAGCCTCCCAGGAAGCTGAGAACACAGGTGTTCCATCACCAGGGCTGGCTTAATTTTTTGTCAGTTTGTTGAGCCACCTCAAATCATTTGTAAACAGAATGGGGAACAGAGAATGGTGCAACCCAGACACCTATAAACCTCAGCCACTCTGTCCCATACCTGTGGGCCCTGGCTCATCCCACTAGCAACTCACCCCGGTCAGTTGTAGTGTCGGCCCCTCCTCGGAGAGCCAGCTGTTCATTGTCCCGAACCACAGAGGCTGCTGCCAGCCGGTGGAGGGCTTGGTCCCAGGCAGCTTCTCTTCCAGGGTGTGACAGAGTCCACAAGCCATCCCTGGGCCCCCACAATGTCTCAAGCCCAATGCCCACCTCCCAGCACATAGGCTGCTCCCCACACAGGCCCTGGATCACCACATGGCAACGGGGTGCTTGCGGGGGCAGCAGCTCAGCCTTGGCTGGGGCCAGAGGGGTTGACTCCTCACAGGGTGGCACAGCCGTAAACAAGAAGGGTGACTCCATCAACATATCCCAGTCCATGGGGACAGGGGAAAGAAGGTTTCCTGTGGAGAGAAGAGGGCTGGGGTAAGGGCAATGCAGTACTTACACACCCAGGCCCCTGGTGTCAGGGAAACCATCTCCTCTCCCAACCCTTACCTGAGTCATCCAGGCCCTGACCCAGCTGTTGGCCTGGCTCTGGGCCAGCCCCATCTGGCACTGCACCCACAGACGGGTGCTGAGGTTGGCCAGGCATGGGGTTTGCCCGACCTGTTGGGGACGAGAGACTTCGGCCAGCCAGAGCTGCTCTGTGCCGACGGCCCAGCACTTCAGCACTCAGGGCTCCTGCCTGCTTGGGAGATGCGGGGCCACCGGTCAAGGAACACAGAGCCACTGGTCATCGTCCACACACACAGCTGGCTACGTGGTCATGGTGCTCTCATGCCACCACTTTTCCCCCTTAAGGTTGTTGCTTATCTCTATGTTTTTGCTTATGTCTTCTTCTTTTTACCTAGCTAGCTTCTGCTTATTTTTTTCCCTGTTACAGAGTTAGCAATCTTGGTTCTGGGCTCCCATAGCCCCAGGTTCTTTGTTCATTGCTGGTTGTTGCATGGTGTTACAACTGGAGATTTATCCATCTATCACCTATCCAGACTGAACAGTAAACATCACACCATATTTGGCACATAGCAGGTGGTAATAAATCTTGCTGGCTACTTGATGGATACATGTGGGCTGAATCTCACCTTGAATGGAGCTTGTGGGGGTACAGGCAGTGGGCAGGATCGGGAGCCTGCAGTTTCGCCACAGGCCAGGTTGTGGCAGCCCTGCTGAGAAGGGGCGTCCAGGGGAAACGTGCCCTCCGGGGAGCCAGGGCCCTGGGAGCCTGGGGATTCGCTGCTTGTGGAGCCTGGTCCTGGCTCAGGGCTGGCGGAGCAGTGGGTGAGTACGTACTGCTCCCGGATGTAGGAGGACTGGAAAATGCGGCGCCATATGGCTGTGTTGGAGGAGGGGTTGGGTCCTGGGTCTGTGACGGGGTCGGTCAGAGCGTCTGTGCCTGTTGAGGGGGTAGGAGAATGGGCCCCAGCCTGCCCCACCCCCACTGCCCTCTCCAGCACAGCCCCCACGTTGCCGGGCACTGACTGGGTTCTGAGTCCTCAGCAGCCCATGGGCAGGAAAGCTCTGCGGACACAGTGCCTGTTCCTGGTGGCTCTGAGGTCCTAGTGGGCTCAGTGCCAGGGCTGGTGACAGATGGCACCTCCTCTAAGGATGGGAACACCAATCCACTGCAGCTCTGCCAGCCAGGCTCTTGGCCCTAGGAGGAACAGCATTGAGAAAAAAATGAAACTAGCTATGCACTACCTCCCTCCAAACAGGACCTCACGGTGTAAGTAATGAAGCTAATAAACCACAAGTGGAAGACCGGTGCCAGGGAAGGAGGAAACAAACGTGTTGGCCACAAAGGTTAGTAGCACCGCTTGTGCAGCTGAGCTTTGGGTTGTCCCAAGCTACCTGGCAGCCAGGGGAAAAGGCAATCTATTATATGACTCTCATAATAAAAACGGGAGGGAAGTGTGCTCTGTTCTCCTAGGTAAACACAGCTTTTTCATGTCATTATAACGGAGAACGTGTCAGACGGCACTGTGGGAAGAGTGAGCGACCCTTCTGGCAAAAGCGTCACAGCTAATGCTGGAGCTGTTTGGAGGCCACCAGCTTCAATGAGAATCAAGGGCAACACCTTACAGGACAACTCCCTGAGAACCCAAGGAGCGGGGCAGCTCCGGGAGTCTGAGTACAAATCTGTGGGGCCCTAGAGGTTAATAAAGGAGTTCTGTGACAGAGGCGTGAGGAAGAAAAAAGGGTGCTAAAACTGTGGACTGAAGCCCTGGCTGGGCGTACCCCTGGACTGCGGGTCCGGAAGGTGTCCACCTTGAAGAGCGAACAGTAGCCGAGCAGCTGGTCCCCAGGGTACAGAGCCGGGATCTCCCGCGGAGTGAGCAGGGCCTCCACAGCATCAGGCACAAACCAGTCCACAGAGACGTCACTGAGGGCAGGCTCCAGGGCCTTCCGCAGGGCCTGCACCATCTGGGGGGTGTGGCCAGGGGGGGTACACAGAGAGACGGGGTGTCACAGGCAGCTCTTCTCTGAGAGTGTCTGCCCAGCCCTGGACTGACAAAGAATAGACTGGGCTTCTGGGAGGCTGAGGCAGGAGGATCCCAAGTTCAAGCCCAGCCTAAGCAACTTGGTGAGGCTGTGTCAAAAACAAAAACTGAAAGAAAAAGAAAAAAAAAAAAAACTGGACTAGAAATGCAGCTTAATACACAGGCCCCAAGCTCAGTTCATGCACTGGGGGATGAAGGTAGAGTTCTGTGCCATGTGCAGAATGCTTGATTCTTCAGCTCGGCCTGTCTCCTGGCCTGAGCTTTGCCTCATGGATGGGACAAGACTTCTGAGGATTCAGTTCCTAAGATTTGGGGGTGGTCACATGCTGTCCTCATACTTATCACATTGCACAGCACCCCAACTCCTTCCCCTGCTCTACATCTTCGGGAGAGGTGGGAGGGGCCCAAGGAGGAAGAAGCCCTTGGGAGGTCCCCAGAGCCCCAGCCCCATGGCATCCGTTTCAGTTCCAGGTGGGACTTGGGAGGACTTCCAGAGCAGAGCATGGGGCCAGCACCCACTCACCACAGGTTGCAGCCTCTCTCCAGGCCGCAGGAAGTGTGCCGTGCCCCTGCTGAGCACCGCCAGTCCCCGGAGCAGCCGGCGGCAGGCAGCGCCCAGCCCAAAGGAGAAGCACCTGAGGCAGAGAGTGGGCAGCTGTGAGCCTGCAAGTGCCCCAGGGGGCTCAGGCCAAGGCGCCCAGCTCTGCCCACTTCGCACCTGGCTGCCCCCCGGTGCCACCTCATGAGCTCCAGGGCTTGGTGTGTGGTGGCAGCCCCTGGTGCAGCAGCAGTGAGCAGGAATAGCTGCCGAGGGTGGGCCCTGTGCTGGGGCTGCCTCAGGGCCCAGTCCAGTGCAGTGAGCACATCTGGGGGACCCCGCACTGCCTGCAGGGTCTCAATGCTGTCACAGATCAGCTGCACTGTGTCCTGGAGAAGACGCAGGGGCTGGGCAGGGCAGGGCTGTACTGAGAGGACCCCACGGGGTCCCCAACCCAGGCCACACTCACATCGCTGCAGAGCCGGCTCTCTGGGAAGAGGGGCTGCACAGATGTCCCAAACACAGTCAGGTTGACAAGTGTCTGAGATGGGAGGGACTTCACCGCCAGCACAATGGCATCCTGGAGGGAAGGAGAGGACAGCTATGGCTGGGATAAAATGGGGCAGCAAGGAGCCTGGGGGCGGGAGACTGGGGTGGGTGAACCTGGGCTCTGTGACTGGGTCCCAAGCATGCCCTTGGACTCTAGGGGCAACACCGTGTGAGCAGACGAGAAAAGAATGACTGGCCGTGCATGTGGATGGCAGTGTCCTAAGGAACGTGGAAGATGGCTCAGGCTCTGACTCTGGGCCCCACCCCACCCCCCCGCCCAAGCCCAGGGAGCCCCACGGGCCTTTTGCGTCATGCTGCTGCCGTCCAGCAGGAAGAGAAGCTCCCGAGTAGCCGTGCCCAGGTGTCCAGGGCCGGAGCTCAGGTCTGGGCAGAAGCTCAGCACCAGCACTGGGTTCAGCAGGATGTCCTTGTGGAAGCGGCGCTGCAGGAACCACACCTGGGCAGGGAGCCCCGGCTCAGCCTGGGGGAGCTTCTTGCAGCTTGGTCCAGGCAGGCAGAGGGATCTGGCTTTGGGGCCCCTTTCTGGGTAGTTCTCCCAGAAGAGCTCCTTTGCAGTGGTCCACGCAGGGTCAGGAGGGAGGCTGTCCCCTGCTTATGTCAAACCTCTGTCTTCCCAGTCATCCCAGAGGGACACACACACAGGTCCTCTGAGACAACACCCATCTGCCCTCTGGGATGGGCCAGCAATGGCAGCTAGGAGAGGTTTTCTGAGAAAAGAGGCCCTGCCCACCCCAATGGGAGCCTGTGCTTCACACAGCATGACTACCCCCAGCACTGGAGCCACAGAGGCCAGGCTCTGATTCCCCAGCCCTACCTGCTGGTCCCCATCACTGTCCCGGTGCTGCAGCCTCTGGAAATCCCGGCGGGCCCTCACCTGGGCTTCGTATTCTGCAGCGCTCAGGCTGCCGGCCTCCAACATCAAGTGTGGCTGGTGCGGCTCTGAGGGGAGTGGATGCACACAGCTGCGTGAGGAAACAAGGCCAAGTGCCCAGTGCCTCTCAGAACTGGGGATCAAACCCAGGGCCTTTGCACTGTACTGTATCCCCAGCCCTTCTTGCTTCATTTTTGAAACAAGGCTTCACCAAGTTGCTAGGTTACCCAAGTTGGGCTTGTGATCCTCCCGCCCTCAGCCTCCCAGAGGGCTATGATTACAGGCATGTGCCACCATTGCTGGCTCAGTTCCTGTTTTAAGAGCCCCTGCACCATGGGCCTGTCCTCACAGATGACTCAGGCCTCCCTGACCTGGGACCCAGAAAGCTCCGTGGGCAAATGTTTTCTGCCCACTGCCTGGCCCAAACTCTCACCACTGGGGTGCAGCAAGATCTCCAAAGGCCGATCACACGGGTGACCCTCAGCCAGTGTGACACAGATGGTGGCTGCAGAGCTGGCGTGAGGTGGAGCATCTGCCCGCAGGGCATGCGAGGGGCTCTCCAGGCCTATGGGACAGAGAGGCAGGGCCAGGTGATGGTCCCTTTGCTCCAGGCCAGCCCTAAGAACACAGACATTTTCTCCCAGAGGACAGTAGCTATGGGCAGGGGACAGGGGTTGTGGTTGATTGGCTTAGCTCTGCTTCTGATTTGTAGCTCAGATAGTAGAGGGAGGATCTGTATTTTCCTGGGCTGGGATCTGAGTTTCCAGCTATATTCTCCCCACCTCTCCAACAAAGAAAGTTTTTTTTTTTTTGTCTTTTTGAGATGGGGTCTTGCTATGTAGTTCAGGCTGGCCTTGTGCTCATTTTTGTAGCCCAGGCTGGTCTTGAACTCGCATCAATCCTCCTGCCTCAGCCTCCCAAGTGCTGGGATTACAGGCATGCGCCACCATGCCCGGCTTGAAAGTCTCTTTCAACAAGGGGATTCTATGTATCTGTCTCACCCACAGTGGGGAATACATATAAATAAATGACCCTGATGGAAGTGTGGCCTGCATTCAGTCCCCATCTTCTTTTGGTCCTCTGTCCATCCCTGAGCTTCAATTATTTTCAACTGCTACGTGGCCAGACTCACCCACCTGCCAACAGGCAGGGCCCGGTCACCAGCAGCTCGAAGAAGAAGGTATAGGGGGCAGGGCAGCAGGCAGGGCCCTCAAACACATCTGGAGGGGCAGCTGGCTCCACGAAGGTTGGCCCGTCCTCCTGAGGGCTGCCCACCCCAAAGCAGTTGGTAGGGCTGGAAAGGACAAGAAGGGTCACTTCCCAGGCCCCCAGCCCTGATGGCTGACTGGCCCCCTCCAGCCCTCACCCCATCCAGACCCAGGGCATCCCCCTGAAGCCCCCTCACCCGCACTAGACCCAGAGAAGCTGAGGGAGGGACGGAGAGAATCACCATAGGCCCAACCTGTCGTCACAGAGCCCCGGAGGCCTGGGGGGCCCTGGCGGGCCTGGTGGGGCCAATGGGGTGAGCACGGTGGGCAGTGCCACACATAGCACCCCATCAGGCCTGGAGGGGAGCTCCCGGCTGCTAGTCAGGGTCACTGTCATGGTGCCAGCCGCAGCGATAAGGCCCGTGGGCAGCACCAGTGTGGACCGGGCCTGGGCCAGATCCAAGACAAGATGACCTGTGATGAGTGAGGAAGGGACTCAGAGGAGGCACAAGCAGAGGGGACAGGGAAGACAGAGAGGGGAGCAGGCGCAGTTGGAGCCATCACACGGTGGGAGGACACCAGGCCATGGCATGAACATATGAGATGAAGGATGGTGAGCAAAGCGGTGAGATGGGAGAGGGACCCAGCTGTCATCAGCAAGGGGCAGTGACACTGATGCCAGGGAGGGTGACATATCTGTTCTTCCCAGGGCCCTGGGGGACCGGCACCCTCTGCCTCTTCTTCCCTGCCTGGCTCAGCCTTCTGGGTACCAGAGTCTTAGAAGATGCCCCCTGTGAGTAGACCCACCCCTCTGGCTGGGACCCCAATGCTCACAAATTCCCTTCTTATGAACATGAAGGGCTTCCAGGGCTTTGTACTGGAAGCAGGCTGAGGGTGCAGCACTTCTGCATAAAATATCTGCAACCAGGCACCCCTTGTACTCAGATCCCAGGTTCATTTAAGGGCCGGGAGGCACTTGGGCCTAACCCAGCTTGCTAGGCCGACCTTACCGCACCTCCCCACAGGAAGCTCTGGCTCGTCCCTTTGAGGACCACTTGCTGAATGAAAGAAGGGAAGAAAAGGAAGGACAGTAAGAAGGAAAGGGGCTTCCTACAAGCCAGCAGAGGCCAGAGGCCGGATGCAATGGAGAGAACACAGCATGAGGCCATGAAGCTCAGCTTTGTTATTTCTGACTGTGCCCTCTGGCAAACTTCTCAGGAGAATCAGTTTCCCCATCTATAAAATGGGGAACATGATAACTATTCCTCAGAGACTGGGGTGAGCTTTAAATGGCAGAACGTATACAAAGTACCCAATATGTAAATGAGTGGCTGGTGATATGCTCATCACCAAACAGGAAGGGACAAATGCACATGTTCTACCTCTCCCAGATTCTCAGCAGGTGACAGCAGTCCCTGGGCTTTGCAAAGGTTAAATCATCATACCCATGAGTATGACCTACTTAGTCAACTTTTTCCTCCACTCCACCAAGGTCTTCCCTGCGCCTCCACCATGTGCTGGTTCCTCTTCCTTCAGAAACGTTCCTGGGGCCTAATCCCGGAGCTCCTTGTGTCTAACTACCAGTGGGGCTTCTGCCAACTCTCGGCACACAGGATGGTCAACGTCAGGTCAGGAGGAAAATGGCCAATGAATGAAGAGATGAGGGAATACGGGGCAAGCCACAGAACTGGCTCAGGGTGCAGCGCCCATCTCCTCCCCACTGGGCCCCTTCGTGCCAGGTTCTGCATGAGGAGCCAGGCCTTGGAGGTGACCAAAGCTCTGTCCTGAGATCAGGAGCTAAAGCTTCAGAGGAGGAAACAGATGTGCGGATGGGTGACAATGACTCCCCCTAGGAAGTGCTGCAATGAAGTGGCGGAGATGGCTGGGAGCAAAGGAAGATGCATTCGTTATTTGTGGCAGAGTAAGGGAGGATTTCTTAAAGAGTGACACCTGCGTGCATCTTAAAGCAGGAATCCAAACGTGCTGGGAAGACAGTGGGGAGGCCAGGTGGGGCCTGCCGGGGTGCCAGCGCTGTGGCACCCCGAGTGGAAGGGACTGGGGAACAGAGGCAGGTCCAGCTTTGAGAACGGGGCGCTCCCTTCACACCTTGGGAAGACTGTGGTCCCCAAGGGCAATATGATCCTGTTGTGCCATCAAGTTTTGTGCCGCCGGGGCCATGTCCCCACTGCCCGGAGTTCGCCAGGGTGTTGTTGGGTGCGAGTGCGATGGATGGATGAGAACATGCGGAGCCTGGAGGAGCAGAGGGGCTGGGCGTGCCCCGGACTCACCCTGCGCGCAGCGGCGGGGCGTCGACGCCCCGGACCCGGGACCCAGCGCGCGGCAGCAGGCGGCCTGCGAGCGGCGCTGGCTCTGAAGCTGAAAGGACACACGCCGTCCGGCCGCCTCGGCCTCGAAGCCCGACACCACCTCGGCCTCGGCCAGCGGGTACACGAAGACGCCTGCAGGAGGAGACCGAGTGGATGGGGATGGGCGGGCGGCCGGGAGGCGGCTGCGGCCTCCCCGCACCCACGCCCACGCCCGGCCTCACAGTCCACCGGCTGCGGCCGCGGGTTGCGGTAGGTGAGCCGCGCTCGCAGGCTGAGGCAGGGGCCATTGGCGCAGGCCCGCACGCAGGAGTCGGTGAGCGGTAGCGGCGTCCAGCTGGAGGAGCAATAGAGGCCAGGCATGGTGCCCGCGGGTCGCCGCCTGCAGGGGGCGCGGGCCGGGCTGCCCCGCGCCCAGCGAGCGCTTCGGTTCCTGGGACCTAGGAGGCCGCGGGTTAATGATTAACCGCGCTGCGGGCGCCGAGAGTCTGGGCGCCGGGTACCCGGGGGTGCAGCTGCTTGCCACCCGCCCCCGCCCCCGCCCCCGGAGGTCCCCAGGGGCTCGCCGGCTGCCAGCTGTCGGAAGAGGCGCGGGTGGGGAGCGGGGTTAAAGGGCCAGCATCTTCCCCGCGCTCGGCCAGCGGGCAGTGCAGCGGGAAGCGCTGTAGGCTTTATCCTGGGGGGCTGGGGCTGGAGAACGGGACCAGGAGTGGGGAAGAGGGGCGTTCTGGAGGCCCGGCGGGGAGAGGCGTCAGAACCCGGGCGTCCCGCAGCTGACTCGCGCCGCCGCCGCCGCCGCCGCCGCCGCCGCCGCCGCCGCCTGCACACGCGATGCTGCGAGCCTGGTCCCTGGTCGCCGCTGCCCGAGCCCGAGCCCGCGCCCGGTGGCTGGCTGGCTGGGTGGCCCGGCACCCGCGGGTGCTAGCTGGGACTGTGCTGCAGCTGCGGCAGCGGGAGTGGGGCGGGGGCGCGGGCCCGAGGTTTGGTCTGGTCCCGCCCCGCGGCTAGAGGCCGCCCCGCCCCGCCCCGCCGCTCCCTGCCGGGCGGGGCCGCCGAGCGCGCTCTGCGCTGCAGCGACTTCGCCCCGCCGCCGCGACCCCACGCCGCCGCGACCCCACCCTGCCGCCCCCCCCCCCACCCCGCGACCCGGCGTGCAGAAGTCCGCGAGCCCCGACACTGCAGCGACCCCGGCCCTGCAGCCGCCCGCTTTCCCCGCTGCTGCAGTCAGTGAGTCTCGCGCAGCCGGAAGCGGCGGCCGCGCGGTCCCGCAGCGCATTCACCCCACTTTTGCACGATAGCAGTGACTGCCGGTTTCCGCCATTTCTGGGGTTCAGGGCTGCGGACTGACCCTCTCACAGCAGTGACCCCCGCCCATCGCTATAGTGCCCGGGGAGGAAAGTGCTCTGCTTGGAAAACCGGTCCCTAGTGGGCAGAGTTTTCCTGCATTTACTGGCGTTCCCTGCAGCGGACTCGCCCCCGGGGTCCCGTGGGAGACCCTCAGGTCCTGGCAAGAGGCACGCGTGGGTGGCGGTCACCTACGGGGTCTGGCCTCGGACTTTGCGGAGGCCTTGCGGGAGCTAGGGGTGGCACAGGGAGCGGGGTGTCATGCCAGTCCCGGGCTCTTACCCTCCCATCCCACCCGCCATTCCGTTAGCTTTGTCGTTCCAGTCACCAGCCCACAATGACCCCAGGGTACCCTGTGCTTACGTAAGCACCTGAGCCCTCAACGTCACACCTCTTAGCCTGACACTGATTGCTCAGTCTTTTCCTCGGGAAGCTTCGGGGTGGCCTCACACACAGGAAGCAAAGCCACTGTTACACCACACGCCACAAAGGGGCTCCAGTGGGTGCCTGCTCTGTTCTTTTCCAGGGGGCCACTGGCCCCTCACTGAGTATCACAGACCCTGCGCCAGCCTCAACCTGTGAGAAATGGTGAAAGGGCTGTGGTCCCCTCAAAGTAACCCAGGTCCTCAGGCCCTGGGGACCCTTCCCATGTGCCAGCAGCAGCCACTCCTCCCTGCAAGGGGCCTTGGCCTCAGCTCCTTCTGCAGAGGAATGTACTATTCGTTATCCTTAGGTCAAACGGGAAGCTGCAGGAGCTGTTCTCAGAGTCTCAGAGACACAGAAATGGAAGGAGGCTAGGCCCCATGGCACAGGCCTGTGATCCCTTAGGAGGCTGAGGCAGGAGGATTGCTAAGAGTTGGAGGCCAGCCTGATCTACATAGTGAGACCATGGCTGAGAAAAATTTTAAAAATTAAGTAGAAGAAAAGGCCCCTGCCTTGGTCCTCATGACAGCCTGGGAGTATGACAGTGTCCCTATAGAAAGACAGTGTCCCTGTAGGAGCCCACAACACACAGGCAAAAGCCAGCTGGCACCAAGAGCAGGTTGGGAAGAGCAAGCCAGAGCAGCAGGTTCCAAGGAGGTATCGTACAGGCTAGGGGTAAGAAAAGGGGCTCTGAGGCAGAGGGATGACAGTGTGGCAGCTGAGGGTGGCAGGAAGGAACAGCACAGCCCCCAGGGCCAGGTGCTGGGGTCTGGGGGTGGAGGAGTGATCTGAGTGCTCTGCCTGCCCTGTGCCGGGCAGAGGGACAGGGTGGGGATGCCAGAGACAGCTGGGTCTTGGTGTGAAAGGCAGAGGAACACTGCCTCAGGCTGAGAGAAGAGCGGGCTCCAGGGAGGGGTGGTTGCTACGCAAGCTTTCCTGGCAAGCCAGTCCCCTCTCTCAGTGGGGATGGGGGGGATGAGGACACAATATTTAAACTGCACCCTGCTGGGAGGAAATCTGACACGGGAGCATACGTAGTGCATGGTCTCTCATGAGAAACCAAGGTAGAAATACATCAAAGAACCAAATGAAGGGAAACAGGGAGATAGATCATTTGTAAATGGGAAGGGGAGCAAGAGATGGATGGAGAGGGAGGCAAAAGGAGGGGAAGAGGTGAAAAAAGAATTAAAATGTGTGAAATAAGCCTAGAGTGAGGGCCAGCGGTATGGCTCTCAAGTGCACTGAGCCAGTGATGGAGTCCGGGCATGGTGGCGCACGCCTGTAATCCCAGCACTTGGGAGGTAGGAAACAAGAGGATCACTATGAGTCGGAGCTGCCTAGTGAGATCCTGTACAAAAAAAAAAAAAGCCTAGAGTGGTGGCATGCACCTATAATCCCAGCACTAGGGAGGCTGAGGCAGGAGGATCACCATAAATTCAAGGTCAGGCTGGGCTTCATAGTGAGTTTGAGGTCAGTCTGAACTACATAGCGAGACTCTGTCTCAAAAAAAGAAAAAAAAGGAATTAAGATGTGTTCTGTCCACATACCAGCTTCCAGAGAGGATAAGAATGTAATCATTAGGTACTACAAATGGGCTAATAAGAGTAAAAATTAAACAAAAACACTAAAGGTGAAATGAGAGGCACGAAGGTGTTCCAGGTAGAAGGGTCAGCTTGTGAGGGAGTGGGAACATCAGAGGGACTGAGGGTAGCCCAGCAGAAGTCTTGGTTAATATTTGGGGAGTATTTATACTGGCCAGGTGCTGCGCCATGTGGATTAGCTTATTCAGCAAGCAAAGGGCTTGGGAAAGCCTCATGTAGTACAGGGGCAGATCGTCTGGCATGTGCACGGTGGGTTCTGTCCCTTATGGCCGCACACCCAATTATAGCAGCTCTAAGGAGCAGCCACTGTTATGATCCTACCTGTGAGAAAACTGAGGTCCAGAGAGGTAACTACTTGCTCACCGTAAGCCCTGACTGCAGTAGGTCTTAGATGTTGAGCTCAGATGGCCTGGCCTTGCTTCTATTTAAGCTACTCCTATAGACAGCATGGCTGGCTAGCTGGCTGGCTGGCTTTCCTTCTTCCTTCTTTTTGAAATGAGGTACCCAATGTTTTGAGGGTTGTTGTTTGGTTGATTGGCTGGGTTTTTGTCTTTTTGAGATAGCCTCTCACTATATAATTTAGGCCGGCCTCGAACTCACAGCATTCCTCCTGCCTCAGTCTCCTGAGTGCTGAGAGATTTTTGCTTTTTGAGACAGGGTCTTGGTATGTAGTTCAGGCTGCCTTGAACTCACTGTGTAGCCCAGGCTGGCCTTGAATTCACAGCAGTCTTCCTGCCTCAGCCTCCCAAGGGCTGGGATTATAAATGTACATTACCACACCTAGCTTTTAATCCTCCTCCTCTTCCTCCTCTGCTCCTCCTCCTCCTCCTCCTCCTCCTCCTCTTCCTCCTCCTCCTCCTTCACATAGGAATTTATTACTGCTTATCTTGGTTACTCTTCTCTCATCGCTGGAACAAAATACCCAACAACCGAAATGAAGGAAGGAAAACTTGATTGAGCTCACAGTTAGTGGAAGTTTCAGTCCATAGGGAACTGGTTCCAAGGCTGAGTGGCACATAGCAGAGGGCAGCAGTTCATGGAGGCAGAAAACATCCAAACAGCAAAAGTAAAAGAGGAATAGCCAGGCATGGTGGCGCAGGCCTGTAATCCCAACACTTGGGAGGCTGAGGCAGGAAGATCAGTGTGAGTTCAAGACCAGCCTGGGCTACAAAAGTGAGCTCAAGGCCAGCCTGAACTGCATAGTGAGA
>PVKN010012949.1:0-20341 GCA_004027915.1 Capromys pilorides
CACACACACACACACACACAGCATGGTCTCCAGGTCTCAGCTGCGGCCTATCTCAACAGCCTGTCTTGTGGCCGATCCCCCTCCTTCAGAGAACTTTAAATTCCTCCCCAGCTCTGACTGCTTGCTCCTTGGCCTCCTTCTGTCTTCCTCAAAATCACCCACAGATCTTGCTTTTCTGTCTCCACAGCAGCCATTCCCCAGTGGCCTCCTTAGAATGGAATCTGAGCTCTCAATGTCCATGACTAGTTCTTTATGATGGGTCTCGCATCTCTACTCCCTGCCATGACTGCATCTCAAAGTGCCGGTCTTGGGTGTCCAATTATCTTTCAGACAGTTCCACCTGACTATCTGCTGTCACCTCAAATGGGACAGGTGCAATCTAAGCCCGAACATAGGCTCTTAATGCTGGAAGGAAGGGATCTGAATGTGGCCTCCAGCTGACACACATCGAGTACTGGGCATGGAGTGGAGAATGTAGCCTCCCTGTGCACCAGGCAGTGGGGGCGAGCAGGGAGGGAAGGGCAACATAGTAGGGTGTATGGGCAGAGGAATCCATGGACAGTAGTGGTTCAGGTACACAGGGCCTCAAGATGTACGAGACAGGGGCTGCATGGCAGGGAGTGTATGCGGGAAAGGGCACTGCGTGAAAAAAAGAGTATACAGCTAGGGAAAGTGGGTGTGCGGGCAGTGGGAGTGCATGCCTGCCAAGGTAGAAGCTAGGTTTTAGCCCCTTTCCCTGTAAATGAATCATTATGCCCAGCCCAGATCTTTCCTTGTTTCAAGGGAAGCCTGAAATTGGAATTTTTATGTGAATTTTCTTTTTTTAGAATATCTGCTGCCTGGGGGATGAACGTCCTGTATGCTGCTACCTGGCTACCTCTGGGTGGATGCTATACCCACACTGTTATATTTTCCTCCTGAGATCTGAGGCTGGGCTTTCTACAGGCAAAGAGCAGCAAAGGTAAGGGGCAGCAAAACCCAGCTCTCTCAGCTTACATCAGGCCCTCACAGATCAAGGCCTGGGAAGGCTGCTGGAACAGCTCACAGGACAGAGAAGAGCTGTAGGCACCAGGTTTGGGGGCCACCAGGAGAGTCCTTCCCTTCTCCTCGTTCCTGGTCTCCTGGCCTCACTCACCTCCTCAGCCAAGCTGGCCCTGGCAAAGGTCAGCAGGTGGCCTGTCCTTGCCTGGATTTTGTGGGCTCACATGTGGCTGTGGGCTTGCCTCTCTCTGTTCTGCATGTCCTGGGGATCCATGTTAGCTTCCAGGTCATCAGGAGTCATACCTGGCCAAGTTAGTCTGTGACTCATCTATCACATCACCCAGCCTGCTTCTTTATTCAGCTAGCCCAAGAGGCAGAGAGGCTAATCCCCCCACCTGCAGGCAGGACAAGCCGTGGGAGGCTCCGACGACTCTGCCCAGATCATTCGGCCACTCTGGAGCAACTGCTGTGGCCAGAGCTTCCCAGCCTGGTTTCCCCAGCCTGGTCAGGGACTTTCCTGAGCTAGGGGAGGAGCAAGACCCTGGAAATGACAGTCTCAACAGGACTATATCAGGGAGGGAGGTCCCCAAAGAAGGGTGGAGCTATTGTGTCCTTGAGGAAGTATGTCAAATAGTCAAAATAATGGGACTAGACAGACTAAAAATGTCACTAAATGGGGCCATCCTTTCGGCCCCCACGGGGTAAAAATCTCAAATCCAACTGCAAGAGTTTGGCTGAGACTGAAGTCCAAGTCAATGTCAAAGCTTCTCCTTTCTCTTCTATCATGGAGCCTCTCTGAAGCCACCACCACCTAGCCATGGTTTCCCAGGTGGGTACTAACAGGGCCAGTTTCAAATAGTTCCACTGCCAAAGCCACCCATGTCACTGATTACCAGAATGGTTTTTCTCAGTCTTATTCTCACACCAGGTGGTCCTGAGCCTACCTTGGAAGCTACACAGAAGGGAGCAAATTCACTTCCCCCCAGACTGCTTTCAGTGCCCTAAATTAATCAGGTTAGTCCCATCTCCACCCCATCCTTTTGAGGGCCTCTCTCCTAGGATATACTTTTAAATGTGGACTTCATAGTGCAATCACCTTACAGCCCCTCAAACCCTATATTACATGCTCTTTGCTTAACTAGGCCAGGGCTAGTTTCTGTTGCTTACGATCCAAGTGGCCTTGTCTGCATGCAAGACAGCCCAGTGGAGTGGAGTTCCCAGGATGGAGTCCAGGCCACCATGGAGCCCTCTTGTTCTTTCAGTTTCTCCCCTGGCCCAGCTCCCCATCTATTTTCTGTTTCTGACATCACTTCCCCAGGCTCAGAGCTCTGAATCATGTTTGCCTCCTCCCCCTCCATCGCCCCCCACATGCACCATCCAGATGCAGCATCCTCTTTTGTAATGTCTCCCACATCCATCTCTCTCACTCTGTCCCTGCTGCCTGCTTGCTGCGAAGGGAGGCCTCATCATTTCTTGCCTGGATGACCGCAGCAGCCTCCCGGCTGGTCTCCTTGCCTCCAGCCTCTCTCTGCTCCCATCTATACTCCATGAGCTGCCAGATTAATCTTCCTTAAGCACCACACACTGCCTGTCACTCCCCAGCTCAGAGATGTAGCCAGCCCTGTTGCCTGCTGGCCCCCACAGGCACCGTCTGCTCCAGCAGGCCTCTCCTATATGCATGCTGCCACCAGGGATTGCCTATCCTCTACCTCCTCCCACCACTGTCTGGCCAAATCCCTCTATAAGCAAAGGTTTCAGGCTGAGTTTCTCTGTTCTTTGGGCTTCAATGCCCCCATAACTCTGGGATGAAGGAATGGATTAGCTAAGGACTACCTCTGAAGCCAAAGGTCAGCAGGTGGCCTGCCCTTGCCTGGCTTTTGTGGGCTCACATGTGGCTGTGGGCTTGCCTCTCTCTGTTCTGCATGTCCTGGGGATCCACACTAGCTTCCAGGTCCTCAGGAGTCATACCTGGCCAAGTCACTCTGTGAGTCATCTGTCACCACGTCACCCTTCCTTCTCAAGCCCCCTCATGAATGCCTGTCACCCCAGGTGAACACTTTCCCAAGATACCACGCCTGCAAGATTCTGCCCTTGGCTCGCTCTGCTGGTTTTGTAACCAAGGATCCTGCTCCCCACACACATAATTCAAGAGATATCAGACTTGCCAAGTGCAAATGTGTCCATGCTGTCCTCATGGCACACAGGCTGCAGTTCACACTTGTGGAGCACTTGCCATGGGCCATCCTGGTACAGCTCATCTCATCTTCACAATCCCATGGAATAGACATCTTTCCTTATGTATATTTTTGAGATGAGAAAACCGGGGCAGACAAGGCTTAAATAATCTAAGGTCATCCAAGTAAGGATTCTAATACAAAGCATCAAGTTCAGAGTGCTGGCTTATCATTACAGCCCTCTAGTGTGTACCCTACTTCCCTTCTCTTAGGGCACCACAGTGCTAGGGGGCGGGGGACCTCCCCTAATCCTTTGGGTATCAGTGGAGCTGGCAGAGAAAGTTCTAAAAAGCCAGTGCTTAATGCCCTGGACTCTTCTTGTGGTCACTTCAAAAGGTTGGAGTGATCTTGGTCAGAAGCTAGGCTATGTTGGAGCCAACTCACAAAACTGTTGAAATTTCCTGAATTCTCAAAGCCAGCTGATGTCTTGGTATACTGAAATAGTCCACGGTAAACATATTTACACCATGAAAACTGGCCAGCAGTTCCCTGGCCCTCCCAGAGCGCCAGACACTAATCACTGACTAGGATACCAGTGATGGACAGGGAATGCTGATCATTTCCAGAGGGCATCCTGGCCTTTGAGTGTAGGTTTCAAACAATTCACACAAGCAACAGCCTCCCCCAACCCCAATAGGGACTGAAGATGAAAGGGCCTTGAGAAAATCAGGTGAGTGTCAAAAATGGATCTCTTACTGCCTGACCACAAAGAATTGGGAAGAAGCTGGTCTTTAGCAAAGTGCTAGTGCAGCAACATGACACTTAGGGTCAGATTCTAACTAGACACACCCAGTGAGAGAAGATGCAGGGAAAACCAGTGATAGCGTATGGATCAAAGCACCACCCAAAGAATGCTGAGCACAGATCCAGCCATGGCTCCTAGGAGACACCAAAGCCAACAGGACAGAAAATGGGCTCAGAGAATGAGGACCAGGAAGAGCAAGCTCCCTGCTGAGGGGGCAGGGCTGGGAAGATCTGGCTTTTACCCTGCCATTTTCCACCTGAGGACACTGAACTGTAGAATCAAGGCCACATCTAATAAGGACTGAAAGACAAGCAGGAGAGATAGGAGAGGTTGTTACAAATGACTTCAGGTCATCTTGCCCTGACAAATCTCACTGCAGGTCTAGGAGATGGGCCTGTTGAATCCCACTGAGAAAGTGGGAGTGCAGTCATGGGAAACTAGATGTATAAGCTGTGCTCTAGTTTTCAATAAAGGAAGAAAGAATGTTTCAGTGCTTATGCCACTTAGGGTTCTCTGCAAAACAGAAATTGCTTCTCACAAGTTTAGACAAAAAGGAAAATACTGGTAAGGGCTTGGGTTATTGAGAGAAGGAACAAAAGACATAAAAGCAGGCTCTAGAACAGGAAAACAACCCATCCCGGGGAAACACTTATCACTTGGGCCCTGGCTGCGGGCATGATGGGGTCCCCAAAACATCCACAAGGGGATGTGGCATGGGGCCAGATAGAAAAACCAGCAAGCATCCACTGGAGAAGCCACAGCCTGGTGAACCTGATGCAAACACAAGGCATGATCCTAGTAGAGCTTCTCCATTCATGCAGGTAACCAATGGAAAAAGGGACACTGAGAGACACACTGGATCCTCATAGATCATGAACACCAATCAGCTTCTCTTTATTATGGAGTAACTGTCATAGTAGACTAGGGCCAGACTAGAAACACAACACATCTGGATTTCGACTAAGCATGTGATAAAATATCTTAAGATCAGCAAATAGAGATATATGAACCAGATGACAGCCTGACTGTAGGAATACTAAGCCTGTTGAATGATAGGTATTCCTGTACTTTCTAGCACTGCAGATTAAATAGTTAATGTTGATATAGACTCAGGCTTTACTTTTGAGCAGGCTATATCCTTGGTGTTAGTCAACATGACTATTAAATATTTGGACAAAACATATTAATGACTTACTGTTTAAATCTGAGGATAACTATCCTATTAAAAACCTTCAAGGAGTGGCAAGCTACCTGGGTGGTAAGACACTGATAAAGGTGGCCTAAAGCACAATGTAATGTGCATAACCATAACCCTTAAGGTGGTGACTGGCTCATACTGGGTATAACACTTGAGCTGGACTAATGGGGAAAGATTGGGGCATTTGTTGGATGGTTGAAGGAAGAGATTCTTGGGGCCGGCAAGATGGTTCAGTGGTCTAAAGCGCCTGCTTAGGAAAGCTCAGGCAACTGCAGGGACTGCGGTTCGATCCCCGGCACCACATGCTGCGCCAGCCCCCACCACCAGGGCAGGCTGAGCCAGCCACAAAATAAATAAAATAAAGAAACAAACAAACACAACAAGCAAACAAATAAATAAATAAATAAATAAAATTAAAAAAAAAAAAAAGAAGGAAGAGATTCTTTCTGTTTTCCCCTGACCTGAAACTATGAGGATATATCTGTATCCCTGGGAGTTCCTGGTTCCTGGCAGCCGCTGTTCGCTGTGAGAAAGAAGTTGTTGGAGAGTTATACCAATTCCTCAAAAGCAGAAATGAGGAATGGTTCTTGGTCATACTCTTCTCTCTGGATCCAACCCTGCCTGAAACTAGAGCTACCATGGATTTTTCACTTGTATGCACCATTAATTTCCCTTTTTTTACTTGAGACAATGAGGGTTGGACTTTCCATTGTTTGCAACAGATACACTTAGTATCTTACGTTACTCCATGCTGGGGCACTGAATCAGTGTGGTAAGTTCCTAGGATCAAGAAGGGTGTAATTATTGGGCTGACACACAGAGACAGGTGACAAGGATATAGAGGATGAAAGAGGGGCTCAGAACCATGCCAACCAAGGGCTGAGAGGACTGGAGATGCCTGGCCCTGAGACAGACAGATGGGGCCTACTAGGGGTCTTTTCTTCAACAATTGAAAAGGGAGAGGCCATCCAGTGTGACCTCAAAAGGTCAAGAGCCACCTGGGAGCACTTACTGGAAGAAATCTACCTCACTACTGGAAAGTAGTTTTCTTCCTTTGGATTAAAACTCAAAGCTACAGGCGAGGAAAGCCAACTTCTAGAGGAGGGGTTTTCATAACCACAGCCCTGTGGGCTGGGCAGCCTTTCTCTTTTAGGAAGCAGGTGCACCACAACCAGGTGGGGTCAGCATATAGATAGGGAGTGAACAGGGGAGGAGGTGAGGGATTTAACCCAAGAGAACTGAAATCTCCTGGCTTTCTTCCATCAAGACCATGGAGCACCAGACTAAGTCCTGACAACAAAGAGTCACATGGAACACCATTTTGTCTCGAAGTTTGAGAGTAGGAGACCCAGCTAAAAAACAGTACTGAGGTCCCAGCTGAAGTATGATCTCTGATATATCAATATCTTCATCTAATAAATGAGGCTAACCTCACCTACCTCGTGGGTTTTCCTGGGGTTTTGATGAAATGATGTAGGCAAAACCGAGCACTGCTCTTGATTATAATGACTACCATCACCAAATGAATTAAGAATAAAAGCGTTTAATAGCCTACATCCACTGAAGGCCCCTTCTCCTCCTAGCCACAGAATGTGCTAAACTGTCAAAGATTTAGACTGGAATCCTCAGCTTGCACAGGATGGCTAGATACTGCTGCAAGCCTGTGCCCAGCCTCATCTGTAAAATGGGAATGATGATGCCGGTGCGCTTGAAGCCACCGGCCTACAGGAGGTGCTCAGGTAATGGGCACAACATCCTTCTGCAGAAAGATCAGCTGGACGCTAGATCGCTGGAGGAATACCTGACCCGCCCACCCATTTCACGTAGGGCGCCATGGCAGGGCAGGTAGCAGTTGGGAGATGCAGCTGGGCGCAGGGTCAGATGAGGGGCGGAGGCCGAGCATCGATGCCCAGAGGCTGGACGCTTGCTCCCCGGGTGGGCGGCAGCCAAGCGCTCAGCCAGGAACTTGTTAACAGGCGGCGAACAAAGAGCCGATAATCCGGCGGGCGGCTGCGGGCGGGCTGGCGGGCGGAGGGATCCCGCCCCTTCCCGGGCTCCGCCACCTGAGTTTACAGCGTATTAATTACCCGCGCTGGGGCTGGGATAGGGTCTGCGTACTGCACCTCCCGAAGCTCGGACGCCCCCTCTGGGGGCGAGCCCCTCCCAGAACCCAGCAGCTAGCTGCAGCTAATTGCTAATCCCTCGGCTCGAGCTCCCATTGGCTCGGGCACCTGCAGCCCCACGGCCGCTCACGTGCCCCGCAGCTCGGCTGGACAGAGAGACCCCGCCCGCCAAGCTACCTTGACAACGAGGTGGGGGCTCAGAGGCTGCAGACCCAGACACACAGGGGGCGCCAAGGAGGACCTCCTACCTGTTCGTGGCACAATTGAGGGCTAGAATGGGGTAGAGGATGTAAAAAAAAAAAAAGCAAATCCGGAAAGAAAAAAAAACACGCGGCCCTCAGCTCCAGCGGGTACTACTCCAGTTAGGGAGGCTGAAGTCTAATTCGGGGTGTGCTCCCTGCAGGTTCTTGGTGTGTATGGGGGCGGGGGTGGGGGGAGCTTGCCAGGCTGTGTGGGGAACGGAGAGTTCCACCTGCTGCCCTGGCTGGGGTGGTACAGGGCAGAGGTGATATACTGCGTGGGGAGCTCCCGCCTCGAGACCCCTGCAGCTGTCCCTCAGGTCTGTCAATCGAGGTAGACTTCCTCTCCTCTCATCTTCACCTCAAATCTCAGATACACATTTGCCTAAAGCTCAAGGTGACCCTGAGCCTTTCAGATGGACACGGCAGTGACACCCAAGCATGAGAGAGCCTCGGCTGTGGAGGACCTATCAGGATGGTGATGACTGGCCTTCAAGCTCCTCCAGTGACCCTGCTCAGAGGCTGGGACTTTCAGGGACCTCTGCCCCAGCAAAGAGAGCCTGGAAAACTTCCCCCTTTGTGGTCTACTGTGGGGAAGTGCTGCCACTCAGGCGTCCCTGATTCCCAATCCCAAACCCAGTTGGGTGGCTCAGTGACCATGCTGGAACGAGGAAAGGGTCTTATATGTGCACCCTGCCTTGGGCATGACAAGGAACAGGGGCCCTACATGGGAGCCTCATTAGGTCTCTCCAACCTGGCCCTCTTATTGCAGCCTCTCCCACACTCACGCCCCCCAGAGAGGCCAGAACAGTAACCTCTGAGCATTCACCATCCTCGGTTGCTGGAATTTCCTGAATAGCTGTTTTCTGACCACCTAACATCAGCTGGTTAATCTGCACAACAACTCTGCCCCTAGATCCCTAGATCTTTTATGAAGCTCTTTTTATGTTTTATTGCGGGGGGGTGGGTGCCAGGAATCAAACTCAGGACCTTACACTTGCCAGGCAGGTGCTTGTGCCCCTGAGCCAAATGGTGATGAGGATGGAATCTAGGACTGTGAGCTACAAGACAAGGAAACAAGAAGAGCAGGAAGAAGTTGAAGCCAGGGCCAGGACTAAGGGGAGACTGAAGTGCCAAGGTCACTTTAGGGTGGCATCACTTTTGGAAACTGGCTCTGCACTTGCACTACGCAGACTCCTACTTCAAACACCTCCTTTGCTCACCCTAGTCCTAGTCCTGGTCCAAACCTAGGCATCAGAGCCTGGCAACTCACCTGTTCTGCCATTTCTTCCACCTGCCTGGAGTTCGGGCTCTGAGGACCTAAAGCAATCTGTCACTGGACATCAGAACTGGGGAAGAAGGTGGACTTCAGGCACTGGCATCCTAACCTTCGAGGGGACCCTGAGAAGGCCTGTTTCTATAATTAGGGGTATTCACCAGCTGAAGCAAGAGCTGGTTTCCTGGCTTGGGAGCTGGGACTCACAATTCACACCTCTGTCTCACAGCCACTTTGGCTCTGCCCCAGCTACCACCTGGCTCCTAGGCGATGCAGTAGCCTCTGCCAGGGATACTGGTGTCTTTGGCAGGTGCTGGGCAGGTGTGAGCAGTTCTTGGAGAACCTGGTATTGAGGGATGAACCTAAACCCCACCCTCAGGCAGCCTCCTTGGGTACCACTACTACCCTGATGGAGTCATCAAGACCAGTCCCTTAAGGCAGACAGCACAGACAGGTTAAGTGATTGATCCAGATCACATAGCAACCTAACAGCACTACCCAAGACCCCTGCTCCCCTCTGGTGCCTCTTCCTCTGCGGCAGAAGAGCTCATCACCAGCACAAAGTTCCAGGACAGGCTGGAACAACTGCCCTTTCAACACTTGAAGAGCTAACCTAAGTCCTTGCAGGAGGTGGTATGTGTGCTTCCACTAGAAACTGCCCATCTTTCTGCCTGGCTTCTTCCTGGAGCTGGGGCAAGGAACAATGAAGTGGCTCCCATGAAGAAGCTTTGTTCTCTGGGCTTGGGCCCCAGTGCATCTTAAATTCCCAGCTCTGTCCTGACTCACTGCCCTCAGATGGTAAGGAAAATGGAAGAAGGGGACAAGCCATGAGCAACTGCTAGACATTGGGGTCTACACTGGGTGTTTTCTCTGTTGCCCATCAATTTACTACTATCACCCCAGGAAGGAGACACAACCCACTCTACAGATACAGAACAAGCTGGGGAGTAAAAGTGACTTACCCAAGGTCACATGGCTTGGATAGAAAGCCAACCCTCTCTGTACCCTGAGCCCCGGCTTCTTGTACTCTACTTGGTAGGAAGAGGAAGCCAAAGCTTCCCAGACACACTTCTATTGGTGCAGACAAGAAGAAGGAAGGGGGACTGCTAGAATTGACTGCAAAGGCTGAGCTCCTATCTGAGTGGCTAAGTATAATGGGGCCCAGCAGTCCAGCCTCAAGAACCAGCAGCTACACATAGGTGAAGCATAAAATGACCCAAAATCTTGGTGTCAACTCTCTGAATGACATTATTTGCATAAGAAAACACCTACTCTAGAAAATCTATGTCAGGGTGGGGATGGGGTTGGCAGGAATATCTGTACTTAGCAGTCAGGGGCATACAACTTGTGTGGGTGACTCACAAATACACGCCCTCTTGTGCGATGGTTTGCCATCTGTATGTGAATGTGGCATCAAGGTACAGTGTCCCTGTCTGCCATCACCCCGCACAAGAAAGCCTGGCCTTACTGATCCCCACCCTGCATAGGAGGTCATTTCCAGCCTTGCTGGAGTAGGGCAGTCTTATTTAGGGGCAAGGACAGGATCACTGCTGAAACAAATTTCTCTCCACATCCCTGGCCACAAGCAGCCCTCCCTGCTTGGTCAGATAATCCAAACTCCAATCAAGGAAACAGAAAAACACTAAGCACTTGGCTGGCCATGTTTTGGAGCATGTTGGGGCAGAGAGCAGGGTCACAGTGCCACAGTCCATGGCCTGCCTTGTGGGAAACACTGGAAGAAGAGGAGATGGCTCAGGCCAGAGGCTTTTGGCAACTACCCCAAGGCTGAGGAATCACACTTCTGTCCAGCCAGCAAGCCTGGGCCCCTGTGCAGGGGAGGAGCTGGGATGCCTTCTGGATAGAGCAGAATTGCAGGGGTGGAGCTCTGGAGAACAAGGTGGGGACAGGCCTGAGCAAAGGGCCTGGACAGGGCCAGGGGGGCTGGGCTGTCAGGTGGACAGCATGCTGGCAGGGTTAGGTGGCACTAGCTTCTGCAAGGCAAAGAAGCTACAGTCTGGAATCCAGAGCCTTCCTGACAATGCCCAGCACACCAGCCCAGGAGGGCACCCTGCCTCTCCATAGATCAGCTGGTGATGCATAGCCAGGGAGGCCAGGGTTTCCCTAAGCGTCTCTTAGGCCCCTGACTCAGATTTCCCCTGCAGGCACTAGGAAGCTACAGAAAGCAGTATGCCAGCGAGAGGAGGAGGCATAGAAGAGGGCTGAGTGGGGGTGGCCACCACAATGATCAGGTGAGCCAGGTAAGGGAAAATGGAGCTCAGGGTTGGCAGGAAGGCATAGGACTTGAGGGACACAGCAATGTCACAAGTAGGACTGAGCTGGAGGACTTGGTGACAGATTAGATGTGAAGCGTGAAGGGGAAGGAAAGCCAAGGGAAATGCAAAGGTTTTCAGCCCCAGGCTGGGAAGAAGGACACAGGGGATGGTAGGTCCCCTGTGAGGAAGGGGGTAGAAGGAAGGGGCTGGCTTGGAATAAGATGGTGTGACCTGTATGTGCACAGACACACATGTTCCCAGACAGCAACTAAGTCCAGCACTGGGATCTTCCTCTAAAGAAGGGGAGCCCCATCTAAGCCCCATCTTTAAGTTTGGGGCTCACAGCAGCCCGAGGCAGGAAAGAAAGGATGTAAATCAGGAGGGGCTCCTGGCCCCGGTGAGGCTCCTAAGAACCAGGTGTTTGTGTCCAGATCTATGCAGTCCTGGACTCCTGAGGACAGCCTTTCCCACATGGGTAAAGGGGGAGCGGGCGGGCTAGTCTGCCTTCTCCTAGGGCACTGAGGCATTCCAGTCTAGCCCATGTAAACATAAGGTGAGAATGGGGTGTTTCTAACCCTGGAAAATGATGACCTCCTTCCCAATCAACTGTGCCAACCTGGGAATGGGGTGAACAGAGGGATGTGGCCCAGGCCTGAGGAAGGAGGCAGGGGTCAGAGCAAGAGGAACAGGGCAGACTGTTCCTGTCGGAGTGGGCAATGCCATACCTCGGTGCCCCTCAGCTCCCACCTTCCAAGGAAGCCACTCCCAATGCCCCTCCTCCTCAGGAGTGTGATGGTCTCTGTGGCAAGAAGCCCCGAGGGGTAGAGAGGCCTGTGTGCCAGCTGTGTGGCTGGCAGGGTATAAAGGGGACAATCTGGTGAGACAGGTGGGTGCCTGTGTGTGTGGGCACAGACGGACCCTGCCCAGGTGCATTTGTGCAGAAGGGACAGGCTTTGTGCTAGGTGGTGATGTGCCAGATCGGGTGGCAGAGGACGGGCACATGACCTGTGGGGGCTAGACTGCTGAGTTCCATCTCACTGGCCCCCCCCCCACACCCCCTGACGCTGCGCCCAGCTGGCTATCCCTCCCTCAGCCACTCACAGAGCTGATGGGCGGGCGTGGGAGGAGCTGGGGTCACCGCAGGGCCAGCCTGCCTGGGCAGCCACATGTGCCCAGAGCCTATGGAGGATAGCAGGAGGGGGCTCCAATGAAGAGGAGGGCTCTTCCCTATCTCTGTCCCTCTGGGAAGCTCCTACCACAGGCCTGAGAGTTGGTGTGGGAGACAGGCTCTGCTCCACGCAGCTCTGCGACACCGATGCCCGCCTGCTAAACGTGGGCAACCTCAACCCAGGCCCCAACAGGTGATGCAGATCCCATTTGCCACAGCCTCCCATGCAATCAATCCTTCATTCCTATCTTCAGTACCCTGACTTACCAGTACCTGTCATCCGTACCTATACATGCTCACCTGGGCAACGGCATACAATCGCCACACACTTGCAGCAGGCCAGCCTTCACACACACACATACACACACACACACACACACACACACACACACACTCTCTCTCTCTCTCTCTCATCTGGCCACACACACACCAATGCTGCATACACCATGCCAACCCTTCTGTCACCCAGGCACACATGTCAACCCACAGCCCTTACACGTGCTCACGTGGCAACATGCAGCTATGACCACACAGTCCTCTTACACACATCCAACTCAGTAAACATTTCCCAGGCATCTACTTGGCAGCTGGCAACACCTTCCCTATGTGTGGAAGGGCCAACACCTCTAGTTCACCGTGGCCAATGGTGCAACAGATACCACCCTGAGTGTTCATCTGGGGAGCTGCACACATGCGCCTTATACACACGTGTGTGCAGCATGAACACACACCCATAAGCAGCTCAGCCTTCCAGCTTAGTCAGGATTAGAAGGGAAGACTATAGAGAAGACAGGTTTATTAAAGTGAAGATGGGGGGGGGGCTGATGGAGAAGAGAGATAAGCGAGATGGAGTAGAGGGAGAACTGGGAGGGCAGGATGGGGGCAGTAAGGTAGTGAGTACAGAATGCAGTGCACAGACTCTTCAAGGAACCAGCCGTCAGTCTCAATCAGCAGGCTGGTCTCTGAGCTCTCACTCATTGATCTCTAATCAGTCTGCGTTTGCAGTTCAGGAACCCCAAGCTCATCCAGCACACCTTTGTGATAACTGTGGCCTGGCCAGACTGGTGGGCAAACTTCCTCCCTTCCACCCTGTTCCGAGAGCATGGAAAATTCAGGGCAAGCCCCATGCCCCCTTGATCAGACAAACGATTCCCCTCAAGCTCAGTTCTGCTAAGTGTAGGGGGCAGAGATCAGGACACCCCCCCCCCCCCAGCTCTGCCTTGTTGGAGGCTCTAGGAGAGCAGACAAAGGATTCAGGGGGAACTTCCTCCTCCCAAGTCCCCTCACCAAGAGAAAGGAGGTGAGCTACGGGGGGAAAAGATACGCAGGGAAAAGACAGGCTGTGGAGTTTCAGGGACAAGATAAAGCCTACTGTGCACGACTCCAGTCTGGGGTCAGGGAGGCTGGCGAGCCACAGATCTGGCTACAGGGGCTCTGGTGCTTGGCTGTGCAGGCTGCAAGAGCTGGGGGCTGCTGTATGCGCCTCCATGCCTGAGTGTGTGCGTGTGTGAGCGTGTTTCACAGGGACAGAGGAGGACACTGTGTTCTGGACGTGGGCAGAGGCCAGGTGCCAAGCTGGGAAATTGTGAGTGGCTGCTGGGGCAGAAGCTACTGGGAAGAGGTATCTTCAACACCCCTCTCCATCCATTTTCTAGGCAACTGCATGTGGTCAAACCCAAACCCTTTCAATTTTGCATCCTCAAAGTCAGGCTCCTCAGGGTTGATCCAAACCCCAGATCCTGCTCTGGGGCCGAGCAATCGGCAAACTTCCCCCACCCGGAGGCGTGGGGCGTCTACACTCGCTAGCCCTGTGCGCTGACAGCTGTTCCTGGACTTGGCAGAAGCCAGGCTTCCGGGAGAGAGCGCCGGGATGCCGCGCAGCAGCGAGAAGCTGCCCCCGCGTCCCGCCTCGCAAAGTTTGGCCTCTGGGGGCTCCCAGCAGGTCCGGCAGCACAGGTCGCGGGCCCCCACCACCACCAAAAGCTGCTGGCGTTCGCGCGCACGGTACCCCGCAAGCCTCCCCAGCGCGCGCGCGGCGTGACTCACCCGAGCCGCGGAACCAGGCGGCGAGGACGATGCCCAAGAGTGCTGGCCACAGGCCGGGCCAGACGGCCATGGCCGCGGGCGGGCGGGCTGGCTGGGCGCGGGGCCCCGCGGGCGGGAGGGAGGCTTTCAGCGCCCCAGTCCAGAGCCCCACCTCGGGGCGCCCCCGGGGCCCATGCCAGCGGACTACGCTGCCTGTGGTCGGCCGGCTGCTGGGCGCACGCGGCGCGTGGCTCCCTTGGGCACCCGGAGCGCAGCAATGCAGCCGGGGCGGAGCGCAGCGCCAGCCGCGCCGCGCACCAAGCCAGCCGCCGCGCGGAGCCCGCAGCCGGGAGCCGGCCGGCGGGCGCCGCAAAATCCGGACTGGAGTAACGGAATGGGGCTGTGGTGGGGCGGGGCGGGGGGGGGGACGGGGCGGGCCACCCGGTTAGGCGCGTAGGGGCCACCCCCACCGCTGGGAATCCCTCCAGGCGATGCCTGAGGTTCCCCCCCAGGGAGGGGGCTGGGGTGGTGGGCGGGGAGGTCTCCCACCGCCCCTCGCGGTCTCCAGGGACCGGGACCCGAGTCTGAAACCCGGAGTGGATTGGTTCTCTGGATCTGGGCTCCTGGGGGTCCGCCAGTCTGCGCACAGGTGGCCCGGGAGGGGCCCAGGGCTGCGGCGACCCCGGCGTGGCGCCAGTCTGCGGAGGTGGGCCCAGGGCTGGGGTGCCCCGGACAGGTTCAGCTGCAGTCTTCTCTCCCTAGTCCTCGCCTCCCGGCCGCGCTGCGAGGCTGTCAGCGCGCCGCGGTAAGCTGCCTGCCGGCGGCTTGGTTAAAAGACTGCGGAAGAGATTGGGGGCCCCAGCCCGCGCGCAGGGCTGCCCAGGGCCCCAGTGACTAGCTGGCCGGATTCCGGGCCACCCATAGTCCCAACACACAGCCCGATAGACTCCAGAGACAAGCCTAATAGCTTGACCCAAGGTTTTCCTAACCCACCACGCAGTTCGTTGAACAAAACAACCTAGGGCGCAGCTTGAGACAAGTCGCGCAGTGTTTGCGCCCGGAGAGCGCGAGACGCCCGAGACGTGGACGTGTGGGAAAAGAGCTGGGCATTGGGTGCTAAAAAGTCCTGGGATAGGGTCTAGACGCTCTGGCTTAAGACTCTGTGACCTTGGGCAAGTCACGTCGTGTCCCGGAGCTCCAGCAATGATAGCTACTGGTGTCTCCTGTTCCCCGCCCCCATTCCCTAATCCGGTTAAAATAAACAGAGGGCTGCCTTGAAGGAGAAAGGAAATGACAGGCGCGCTCCTTGTGCATCAGGCGGCTGATCTGAAAAGAAAAGGGTGCCACTCTGGGTCAGATGGAGAATGAGAAGGGTGAGGGCAGGGTCGCGAACTCGAACGCCTACCGGGCGGGTCGATAATATAAATTGGTGCTGCAGGCTAGGCGAAATAAGAATGGTCTTGGCTTCCACAAAGAGATATGAGCTTTCCTATATTTTTCTTGAGACACGAGGCCCTCTCTCGGTCTGTCTTTTGTTTCCCACTTTGGATAGAGAAGGGTTATAAGAAATGTTTTGCTTCTCTCTTAACTCTACTCTAAAAAATGTCAGCCAGACCTTGAGATCTGCACCTGGCACCCAGTGCCAAAGAGGGATGGGCAACACCGGGGACAAGCACATTAAAGGGTCAGCTAGCTCTTCTGCTCCAGGTGCCAGTTGTGGGATTAGAACTCATTATAGCTCCATCTTCCAAATTGTCAATAGAGACCACTAAATGTGAAATATCTTGATTTTATTTTAGTTTTCCAGCATTAGGGATTGAACCCTGGGCCTTTACACTAAGCTGCATTCTCTAATCCTATTTTATTTTGAGACAGAGTCTTACCAAGTCACTATATAGCCTATGCTGGGGTGGAAACTTTCAGCCCTCCTGCCTTAGCTTTCTAGAGTGCTGGGATTACAGGTATGAGCCTCCACCTCCAACTTGAATGTTTTCTTTCTTTCTTTCTTTTCTTTCCTTTCTTTTTGTTTTTGGTACTGGGAATCAAACTCAGGACCTCGTGTTTGCCAGGCCCATGCGGCATCACTGAGCTATATCCCCAACCCTTCAGCTTGATTTTTAAATTTTAATTAATAAAAAAAATTTTGTAACTGCATATGAGCCCAGATGAAAATGTCTACCAGTTGTATTACTGCAGTGTCTAGGGGGCCTGATCTACCCAGTGGTCTGCAAGGAAGAGAGAGAGAGAGAGAGAGAGAGAGAGAGAGAGAGAGAGAGAGAGAGAGAGTTGGGAGCAGCAGTGTGTGTCCATTTCTACCATCAACTTCTCACCCCATGTCCTAAAGGAAAGAGATAGGTTGGAGAGGTGACACAGTGGCAGCACCTGCTGCCAAGGCACAGGAAAATGATTAGGACTTGGAGTTTGGGCACTTGAAGCAGGGGGATGAGGAATAAGATGGGAGCTGGGGTACAAGATGACATTAATAATGGTATTTTCTGGATACAGCTATGTCTTTGCCTACATTTATAATTTGACATGATGCTCCCATACAATTCTGTTAAATTGACAATATTTCCATTGTACAGATAAGGTTGCTGAGTCTGGGGAAGGGAAGTGCTTCATTATCAGTGCTTATTCTGTGACTGTACAGCCAGTTGAGATGGGTCTCTGGTTTGGATTCAGGGTACATGCTCCTTGTACTTCTTCCTATAGTTTCTGCTCTGGGATTAGAATTTAGAAATAAGATTTGGGATCCAGTAAGTCTTTTTGCTACTCTATTCAGTTTGACTGCTTTGTTCTTTTCTCTGCCCATCTCTCTTCAGCCAGGATAGAGGTTTGTGTAGCATCAGGATAGATTAGGTTATATCACAGTAACAAATAGTCCCCAAAGCTCAGGAGTTTGAGTCAACAGATATTTATTTCTTGCTTGTCCATCATGGATCTATGCTATAGGACATCCACACTCAAGAACTCTGGATAATAGCACTTTCTGGAACATTGCTGGTCATGGAGGCAGAGGAACAAGGCACTCTAGAGGCATACTGATCAGCAATCAGTTGCTCATCCCAGAAAGGACTTGTGTCAGTTCCACTCACAAGTCATTGGCCAGAGCTTGTCCTAAGTAAGAGAGCCAGGAAGTATAATCAGACTATGCTACTATGGGCCTGGAAGGCAGGTCCATTGATGAGCACAGCCTGGAGGTCCAGTATTAGCTGGCTCCTCCCCACTTCTGTAGCTCTGCATAGATTCCAGCCATAAGGGCCTTCCTTTCATTTCTCCAGCATCTAAGCTCATCTCCACTTCCAGCCTTCTTTTGTTTTTCTTCCTAGAGCACACTGTCTTCAGGCCTTCTTTCATATGACTGGTTCCCTTTTGTCACTCAGGCCTTTGCTCCAATGTTGCCTTTTATGTGGTCCTAGGAGCCATGTGAGAAGGCTAGATGGGCTTGCAGGAAGGAAGACTTGATCTCTCATCTGTATTCTGCTTATCAATTCAAGTTGGAGAGCTGCCAGGGAAAGACTAGTCTTAGACCCACAGATAGGATGGCCCAATGAGAAGGTCTCAATCAGTTGTTGGCCAATGACATCACATTCCTAATGCTCACTGGTTGGGGAACTCAGAGCTAGTGTGAGGCCGTCCTTGACATGGAGATGCACTGAAATGTTTGTAGTGCTGGGTAAAATGCAAATCTCCATATCCTGCTCTATCCTAATTCTGACTCAGCATGTCTGAGAAGACATCTAGGAATCTGTTTTTACCAAGCTCCCTCCTCTTTACTAGCTCTTCCTACTGCTGCCAACAGCCTGAAGACCCACCACACTCTGAGAAACACTGCCCTCAGTCTTTGCCTTTGGTGCTGCCAACAGTTGAGTGTTTGTCATCTACCCTTAGGTTGCTGGTTTCCTGCAGCTAGATGCAGAGACTTAAATTCATCCCAATTGTATTCCATCATATTACATCTAATCCCTCTTTTCCATATGGAGCTGTCTAAGGATGTGGGTGCCGTCAGCTAGGATGCTTGCTATTTTTTTCAGCTTCCTTTCATTCTCAGATGAGGTTGGGAAAAGTCACGGAGACTTCAATCAAGTTCTTGCTGAAGAAGTTGCTGAAGGCAGAAGCAAGGACAGAGCCCAACAGCTCCACATTCAAGACAGCCTTGCAGGTTACACTTAGAGCAAACATTTCGTTTCTCTTTCATCCACTCTAGAAACCACTGACTGTACCATCACTCCACTCACATTTCACTGCTACATCTACCACAAGTAAACAGGAGAACTCTGCAGAGTTCCCAACTCCTGAGGCTCCAGCTTTGCCCTGGTCTCCCAGTTCAATAACCCAATGAAACAGGAAATGAGTTCACCAGACAGAATTTATTCTTGGAAAAACCATATTGGGCCTTAGTAGTCGCTGCCTGAATCTAGCCATTCAGATCTGCCTACTGCTCAGCATCTAACCTCCATTTTCTGGGACCATTTTCCTGCCTCTCCTTTGAGAGACCACACCTCCCCATATTCAGTGCACAAGACTTATGTTCCAAAAGATGCCGTATGCTTTTATCTACTATTCCCTGAGCCACAGAGATTGGTTCAAGGATGGATGTGTGACCCAAGGCAGCCTGCTGAGGCTCATTTCTGAGAACTTTGTTGGAATTAAGGGAAGAAATTTTTTTTTTTTTTTTATTGCTGGACTTGAAGCAATAAAGAGATGATCTTGCCTTGAAGCTGCCGTCACATGAGGAGCACGTGCCTGAGACTAAAGCCAGACAGAAAAGCAGACACAGAATCTTGGTTTATCATTCAAGCTCCCTGAATCTAGTTGCTTCTGAAACTGCTAGGAATAGTCCTAGATTTTTTAGTTTTACCAAATAGCGCATTTCCTATTTTGTTCTTGAAGCCCATTTGGGCTTCTGTCATTTACTTTAGAAAGATGATGTGGAATGATCCTTTATATATTTTTTTAAAAAATCTGTTCTAGAGCTTTGCCCAGGATAAGGCAAGCGTTTACCACTAACTGCTGTTTGTGAGGCTCAGTGTCATCCAGTGAAAGAATCCACAGCCCATGGAGAGGCATCGATGGTCCTTTCCATTTTTAGTGAGGGTGAAGTGAGAGCCGGGTCATAAGAGAAGCAAAAGATGTGTGAGAGTTAAGAGAAGAGAGAGCTGGGTATGGTGCTATACACCTATAACCCAGCACTCAGGAGGCTGAGGCAGGAAGATCGCTGTGAGTTTCAAGGCCAGCATGGGCTATATAAGCAAGCTTAAGGCCAGTCTGAGATACATAGCGAGACCCTGCAAAAAAAAAAAAAAAAAAAAAAAAAAAAAAAAAAAAAAAAAAAACCTAACACACACACACACACAGGGGAGGAGGGGACTAGAAAAAAGCCCATTGAAAGGGCCCGCACACAGGATATGGGTGCCCACTCAGTCTTTACACCTAGCACGAATGCCCTTTCCACACTCAGCTCACACCCATGCACACTAGGCAAACAATCTATACAGGTATACGTGTCCCTTGTATTTAGGTACATATGCATACAAACACTGCGACACCGCTCTACTCTATTCCTGCAGACTACTCACAAGTCCGCCTTCCACAAACCCCTGCTGCTGAGAACTTTGTGCCTGGATCTCTCAGCTGGTCTGTGAATGCCTCCGTGGGGGAACTGTTCTGCCCTTGCTTTGGGGCAGCCAGGACAAAGGACAGTGTCCAGCATTTCTTGAGAACCCACTGCACGTGCAGGACAGAAGTCAACCCATTACTTGGTTTATTTCTTGCAATTCACACAACCCCTTATGAGTAGATACTATTATTGTCTTCATTGTATAGGTACAAAAACCAAGGCACAGAAAGGCAATGTAACTCATCAGGTAAGAGATGGAACAATGATTTAAACCTAAATGCTGTGCCAGAAATGTCCAGTGAGTGAAAGAATGTTCAGTGTAACAAATAGTTTTATTAGAGGCACATGCTCCTGTGATGCTTGTGTGATCACACACACACACACTGGGGTGGGGTGGGAGAGAGAGAGAGAGAGAGAGAGAGAGAGAGAGAGAGAGAGAGAGAGAGAGAGAGAGAACCT
>PVKN010012950.1:0-20321 GCA_004027915.1 Capromys pilorides
AAATAAATAAAAATTTAAAAAAAAAAAAAAAAAAGAAATCAACCAACAACAAGTGTTGGAGAGGCTGTGGGGAGAAAGGAACCCTTCTCCACTGCTGGTGGGAATGCAGACTGGTGCAACCATTATGGAAAGCAGTGTGGAGGCTCCTTAAAAAACTAGAACTGGAAATCCCATTCGATCCAGCTATCCCCCTACTGGGAATTTTTCCAGAAGAACTGAATACATTACACAACAGTTTTTGCAGGCAGCATAACCACACTGCTCTAATCATTCGAGTAGCAAATGTCTGCACTTAGCCTCATCGAAATGATGGTGAAAGTCAAAGCCAGAAGTGCACAAAGAAACACACTGATGCATTGGTGGACTGGCCTCCCAGGGCAAGTGTCCCTGGACTCCAAAGAGGGCACCGCCCAGCCGCCATTCTGACCCCTCAGCTTTGGTCTGGAAGCCTCTCGCAGCTGCACGGTGAGGGCCCCAGCATTCAGACATTGTCACCTGCACACATGCCTGAGGGCATGTCCTAGAGTGGAGACAGGGGCCAGCGACATGGGAAGCAGGCGCACCTGCACACAGTGCTTTGAACGTGCGTCGAGTTCTGCTTGCTGCCATCCTGAGGGGGAAAAAAAGTTATATAATTCACGTGTTTGAAAAAATAAGTACAGTCTGGGTTTTTCAGTCTTTCACATCCCCCTGCACGGTGGAGGCAGACGAAGCTTTGGCCCTGCGCATGTCCTGGGTATAGCTGTCGGGAGGTCGGGCACTGATGCCCACGCACTGGCTGGATAAAGCCATCCCAGGGATCACAGCCTGGTGTCCCAGAACCGTGTCCTGGGCACTCTCTTTCCAGAGTGCCTGCCAGAGGTTTTGTCCAGCTTTGTTTTTGAAAACGTTAACCGCAAATGTCAAAGCAGGCTTATGCCTCCTAGGCCCGCATTCACTAGGTTGTACAATTATTCCACCTTATCAGTATCAGAGAAAACCTAATTCCAGAAGACGTTTGTAGTGAAAGTGGTGGGAAAATCCTGTTAACCGCTGGGCGTGGTGGCGCACGCCTGTAATCCCAGCACTTGGGAGGCTGAGGCAGGAGGATCAGTGCAGATGTGAGGGCCATCTGGCTGCAATACCTGTCACCCCATGGATCGCCAGGGTTGATTCGGCTGATCTGGCTGGCTAGGCGGGTGTCCCCTTCCTCCCTCAACCATCCATGTGCTTCCCTCCCAAAGCCATGCACTTGATCAAAGAGGCCAACACCCCTCCACCCCATAGAGGAGGACCATTCCTCGGTCAAGGGTACATGAGTAGCTGCACTCCCCTGCTAGGACCTCCAAACAAGCTCTCAAGGAAGATCAGCGTGAGTCCGAGACCAGCCTGGCCTACGAAAGTGAGCTCGAGGGCAGTCTGAAATGCACAGCGAGACCCTGTCTCAAAAAGAAAAAAAAAAATCCCGTTAACCTGGTGATGAAGGATTGCCAGGAAGTATGTTTTCCCCTAAAAAAATCATAGCAGCAATACTACCTTAAAACAACAACAACAACAAACACGTAAGTGCCAGAGAATTAAATGTGTGAAATTAGCTCTTATAAAAGGGTGCTGTCCGCCGGCAAGCGCCTCCTTAGGAAAGCCTAGGCAACTGCAGGGACTGCGAACTGGCCGTTAAAATCAATCAATCAATCAAACAAACAAACATTTAAAGACAATAAAGCTTCTTTCTCTTAAAAAAAAAAAAAGGCTGCTGTACTCTGCTCAGCAACCTGGGTTAAGCTCACGCATTAGGGGGAGAAAGGGGGTTCTAAGAGTCCCTGTGGTTCCTTCTTATTTATTCATTCTATTTTACCCAGAGTATGTTACAGAGTCTAAGAAAAAATGCACTATTCTTTTTCTTCTCTCTTTTTTTTCATTTTTTGAGGTAATATTTCACCATGTACTTCAGACTGGCCTTCGCGATCCTCCTGCCTCAGCCTCCAGAGCGCTGGGATTACAGGCATGCTCCACCATGCCTGGAGGACTGATGTCATGGGAGGGAAGATCAGCACTCATTTCTGCCTTTCTGCCCTCCACATGATTGTGTCCCAACCAATCTCCTGCCTACGTTCACCCCAAATGCGTAACATTGACTGTAATCTGAGATTTTCAAAATAGTTTCTGGTGAACTGTTTATTCCAGACAAGATTGACATGGAGAAATATTAAATGACCAAAGAACATTGCAAAGACAGTGTATGCAATGCGTTGTTACCCTGGAGGGTATGGCTTTAGCTGGATGAGGAGGCATATGGCTATAACCGCAGCACTCAGGAGGCTGGGGCAGGAGGATGGGTGCCAGTTTGAGGCCAGCCTGGGCAACAGAGTGAGTTCAAGGCCAACCTGAACTACATAGCGAAACCCTTTCTCAAAAATAGACCAAAATCTGAGAGTATAATTTTATTATAATTAGGAAAAAAAAAAAAAAGAAGAAAAAGAGGCGGGGCGAGATAGCTCAGAGGTCTAAGGCGCCTGCTTAGGCAACCTCAGGGACCGCAGTTTGATCCCCGGCGGCACCACATGTTATGCCAGCCTCACCCCTAGGGCAGGCTGAGCTGGCCATGACATAAATAAGGTTAAATCATTTTTATTTTTTTAAAAAAAAGAACAATAAGAAAAAGATAACTCAAACTTTAGGGAGTAAGGATAGTGCAACTTTTTTTTTTTTTGGTCTTTTTGAGACAGGTCTTGCTATGCAGTTCAGGCTGGCCTTGAGCTCACTTTTGTAGGCTAGGCTGGTCTCAGACTCACACCAAGCCTCCTGCCTCAGCCTCCCAAGTTCTGGGATTACAGGTGTGCGTCACCACACCTGGCATATTTTACTTATTTTCATGTTTTAGTGTTACTATAATTGTTCCTGCAATTCTAGGAAATAACTAAGATGTTCTATTTTAGTCCTTGATTTTTACAACCAGAACAAAGTTTACAGTACTGATTCTGTAAGGTAATCATATGTTCTAAGTAATAAATATTAACAGCTTCCAACACAGACCCCAGGAATAACTCACAGCTTGGAATCACACCATAGAAAACACACTTCTGGTGGCCTGGGCAGGATTTATTCCTAGTCCGTCGTAGGTAGTAATTGCACCTGTTGCCGCTGGAGCTTGGTGTTCTTTTATTGCAAACTCTATGGCCAGTGAGGAAGACGCATTTTTAGGACCAAGTAGGTAGAGTGGCAGCTACAGAAGGCATCAGAAGGAGCCCTGTACCAGCGTGCAAGAGTGAGCCCCACTTCCACTGACGTACCAGGGCCAGTCCCTGAGCTGTTGAGAAGTTAGACTGAAAGCCTAAGAAACAGAGTGGAGATACCGCTGCTAGGTGCCCGGTCAGTCAGAAGAGAGCCTGGAGGACTCCGAGTGCCTTCTACACACGTCTGACTACAACGCTTAATTTTCCTTTCTAGCCATTCCCTTACGATGGGCAGCTGTGCGTAGAATAATTTGCAAGGCTAGATATGGTATTCAAGATGATGGATTTCTTATCATTACTTCCAAAGAATGGTTTCTACACAAATCAATTTGCCTTGGCAAATGCACAGCTAAGACAAAATACACAGCTTAGCTGGCGAATACTTAGCTAATATAGCTGGCAGCTGGCCAATTCTCAAAAGGAAAACAATAATATCTGAGAGCTTTTCTCAGAAGGTCCCCCGTATCTATAATGCAATAATGTTTCATAATATTTTCCTAGGTGTATATCACAGTGCTAGTACTTGGTGTTCCGATCAATGTTCCTTTTTAATCACCTATTTTTTTTTTTTTTAGGTTTTAAAAGAAAGAATTTGTTTGAAGATTTTTTTTATAATAATAACTTCAATTTTGTTATTTTTCTCAATGCAGTTATTCTATACTAATTTCTTGGATCCTGGAAAAGTAGGTTTTAAAAAGAAATCTTTTGCAGCTTGAGAAGAGAACATTGACTGAAATTAAGGACTCGTAGTTAATGCAATAAACGCAGTGAAGAAAATAATCGTAAAATTGAATGCACGGAACTCTTTATAAGGGCTACAAAAAATACCCTTTCTATTAAGAATGTAATCATTTGGCATACTGACATGACTTCCAAAATTACCTTCGCAAAGTCAGACAGCACATTAAAAACATCTTTTATCCATTTGGTACGGGGTTGCGTGCATCACCACAGCACACTTGGGATTCTGGGGTTGGCAAGGTGCGAGGTAGCGGGCATCACACCCAGGTCCTTGCGTCTGCCAGGAGGGCGCTTAGGCTGCAGCGCTACCTCCCAGCCCCCATTGCTGTTGTTGTTGTTATTATTATTAGTGGTAGTACGTCGGACTCACGATTCTCCTGTGCTCAGCTTCCCAAGCGCTGGGGTTACAGGCATGCGCCACCACACCCGGGCTCAGTCCTTGTCTTGGCACGCCCCACAGGCGGGGGGCCAGCACAGCGTGCGAGGGCTCGAACCCCGGCAGCTGCACTCGGCGTATCAGGCCAGCCCCCCCAAGCCCCAATAAAGTAACATTTTAATGGATAGGTTCCTAAACACCATTAATGACTATCTGAACTTAGAAATTGTTACAGTACAATTCTCTTTGTCTCTCTCTTCCTAGATTAAACTCACAGTCTTCGCTACAGCTGCAGCATAGTCTCTTCTTAGGGCTGACTTTTGTTGCTGCTGTTCTTTATTTTTCTTCCATCACTTTGTCCCCTCTCACTGTTTACTGGTAGCAAAGAATTTGTCTGTAGACATATTTGTCAGAAGTTTGAGCAGGAAACCAGGCCTAAAGGTGCACGGGCAGTGCGGGCAGCTCTCCCTCCCAGAATGGCGCACCATGGCTCCCCTGGCATGCTGGCCGCCACTGAGGAGGAAAGGCTTCTCCGAGCGCCTGACCCAGGCGTGCGCACCTGCGCTTATGCCAAGTGCCCGGCTTGCCCAATACCCTCCGCCCACCTCACACCCCGAGCTGTCATGACTTGGATTCAGACCCATCCAGGTGTGTACCGGTGAGAGTTTCTATAGATACAACGAACTGTCTCCTCCAACCAGTTCTCAAAGGAGCCAGCCTATCTGGAAGGGAGTGGGCTCGGCCGGGGAGCTGCCCCCTGGCGTGCACCCCGCCCTCCGCTGCTGTTGATCTCACAGCTCCCAGTGAGCAGGAGGTGCCACCGAGGTGCCAGCACCCCTGAGTCAGCAGTCGGCAGGGCCCAGCTGCCCCTCCATGCGCCGGATGCAGGATGTTCGCTGGACAATGACTGAGCCGGGTTCTGGCGGGAGCCGGGGAAGGCCAGTTCACTCCAGTCTTCAAATGCTATTTGAAAAGCAGGGTATTAGAAAAAGAACAGGAGGAAATGTTTCTCTGGGCCACTTAGAAAAAGGAAGTTTGCTTGTTTTACGCTGTAGCTAAAACGAATCATTAATTATCCTCTTGCTGAGCTTGAGCCTTCCTGTCTTTAAGACGAGTAATTACTCAAAAGCGAAAGAATGGCACTGGTAACGCCATGGGCCAAAAGCTGGCCACTGAGCCCCTGGAGCTTTAGCAGAACAAGCCCAGGGACAGCTGGCTTTTACAACGTTTAAGTAATTCTTTTCAAAGGCAGTATCAGGACAGTTCTGCACTGGAGACAGATGGGATTATGTTCAGAGGGAATGAAAATTTAATAGGGAGCCTGGTCTCCTGGAGCCAAAGGATATAAACTGCAGAAAAGGCGACTTGGGGGCAGGAGGGAGTTGGGGGAAAGATGGTGACCTTTTTACATTTATTTGAGGTAGCAATAGCTTGGGCAAATGTCATCTTTTTTTTTTTTTTTTTTTTTTTTTTGGCCAAGGGTTCAGAGACCCCAGCAAATCAGCAGCATCTGTTAAAGAGAATGGATGTTGAAAATGATTTCTGAAGCACAGGCCCTTTGACAGGTTTTGTCCCTGGAGCTTTTGCTTTTATCTTCGCCGTGCAGGAAGAAAGCGTTCCCCAGCCAGAAGAAGCCAACACGTGGAACATGGGTTTCCAAAGCTAGACCTCATCTGCACGGCCCTGGGTGCACCAGGGAGGCCCTGGGCCCCACGCCTGAGTGTTTCTAGCGTGGCTCATTGTCCCTCTAGCTCTTCAGGCTCCTATCACTGCTGATAGTGCCCAAGGTGACAGCTTAGTGTGAGGAGTTAGGGGCCGCCTCCAGGGACTCAGCTCGCAAGGGCCAGAGCCCTGGGGCATTTCCTGTGCTCTGGGACACAGTGCGATCTAGTTCCAGGCGTGGCAGGGACACTTGACAATGGATCTACACTGCCAGCCCTTGCCTTTTAATTTCTAACCGAGGCATTGAGAACTTAACTGAGGGATGGATGGATGGATGAATGGATGGATGGATGGATGGAGAAATGCCTTTTGTCCCATGAAACACCTTGCTTCAGGTAAACATTTGTCGGGTAATGAAGAAACAAAGAATTGTCAGCCTGGAACCACCTCAGAGGCTGCTGGGCTAGGATCTACACTGTCCAGAATGGGTTTTGATCCCGGAATGGCAACGGCTGCAGGATAAGTTGGAAGCAAGTGCCTCTCCTGAGGCATGAAGAGGAAAATACTCCCCCCTCTGTGGAGATATTAGCATGCGAATATCATGGCTTCTTGTCTCTAGGACTGATCACAGTTCAAGACACATTCGAGGCACTTTCCCAAAACTCATGGCTGATGCCTTCGGTGTCATTTCATTATTATGCTGAGGGAAACTAGATAGCTCTGTACCCTTGAACTAAGACATTGGGAGGGATGTGTCCTAGGAAGGGGAAGGCTTCCAAGAGGTGTTGACGAGATGCAGCTTACAGTCGCAAGTATCTGTCAAGGAGTGTCTGGAATTTTCTCATTATACTTAACTCAGAAAGCACACACACACACACACAGAAGCATGCCCACGGAGTGCAATGTGTATCAAAGGGCAGACAAACAATATCATTTCCTTTGTCTGAACGCTATGCTTTGAATTTATGCTAAGAGCAAAGTTCTGTTTGTACTACAAATATTTACTCTACTCATGCCATATATAGCAGGCTCCAGGACCAAAGAATACTGGGCACAGTAGGGCTTTGTTGAAACAGAGCAGGATGCATGCAAGTAAGGTTTGAATGTGACAGCAAATCCATTGACTACAAAGCATTTCCTTTTCCTTTGGACAAGGTGACATAGAAAGACAGTATGGTAATGTGTGGGATGTAATAGAAGGCCTTTTAATTTCTTTTTTTTCAGGGGAGTGTGTGTGTGTGTGTGTGTGTGTGTGTGTATGTGCAAGGTCTCCCTAGGCACCTTGGACTCCTAGTGATCCTCCTGTTTTCAGCCTCCCTAGTGCTGGGATTGGAGGTGTGCACCACCACCCCTGGACTCCATTGCTGGCTCAGCATGCCTGGGGTCAGGGGCAGCATGGGTATGCAGTGCCATGGATCAAACCCTGGCCCCTGCGCTTACCTTAGCAAGTGCTTAGTCCACTGAGTTATCTTGCCAGCCATTACCTTTTAATTTCTAATGGAGGCATCAAGAACTTGGCTGAGGGATGGAGGGAGGGATGGATGGATGGAGAAATGCATTTTGTACCGTGAAACACCTTGCTGCTGATAGTTCAGGAGCCAGAGATGCTCCTGGATCCTAAGGATGAGAATTGGAGTCTGCTCACTTTAGTGCATACTAAGCCCACAGTTATAAATCAGAAGAAAGAGAGAAAAAGGAAAACATGAAATCAGTGTAAAGTGAAAGAAAGGAAGGTGGAGGATGAGGAGCTCTCAGAAAAGGAAGAAAGATTATTGGGGAGGGGAGAAAAGACCGAGGAAGCACAGGTCTGCAGATGAGGTGGGGGAAGCACAGAGAAAGACAGAGCCTAGGACGGGCATGCGCAGAAAGCACGGGGCTCAGTGCCTGGAGTACGCTGCCCTAGAAGCCTAAGTGGAGATGGGACCAGGCAGGTGAGCAGAGGGGAATGTCATAGGCGCTGTGATCAACAGTCAGCACTGGTTCTGGTGGAGACAGACAGAGGGCATTAATACAGACGTGCCGTGGGCCTCAGAGATGCATGGCTGAGATGCAGGTGTCAGGGACAGATGGCATGGACACGGACAGCAAAGAAGACCTCCTGACACTGAGGTCTCTGTCAGGAGACCCAGCCAAACCTACCTGATCCTGAGCTGAGAGCTTTCAAGATGAGCATTGATCTGTGGATGTGATGAAAAATACTGAACAGACTCACTGATGTAGAGAAATGTGGGGATCTGTAGGAGGTAGCTCCCGACAACGTGACAGACAGGCAAAATGATGCCACTTCAGGAGGGCAAGACTTCCGGTCCCTGCCCCACCATTAGCCAGCTACATGGGCATCCCCTTAACCTCTCCCACCTTCCCCTCTTTGCCTAAGCAAGGGTGTTATTCAGGGGTCCCCGTCAGTCAGCATACATGGCAACAAGAGCCATCCTGCTTGTTTCTACTCTGTGTCTTCCATCCGGTCAGTCCTGAAACATATACCTTGTTAAGTATTTTGGGAACTACCATGGGATAGTAGTGTCCATCTTTCTGCTGTATCCACCGAGTGGTGTCCACCTCATGGAGCTATTCTTAGAGCTGCAAGTTATATGCATGGAACATATTATGCATTGCCTAACGTACAGGAGGCCCTAAGATAAATAGTATTGGTAATTACTATTTTATTAAAATAGTGATCAATGTTGCTTACTGTTTTGGACTAACATGTGTGAGTCCCGTACAAATTCTTGTTCAAGTCCTAAACCCAGATTTGACTATATTTAGAGACAGGCCTTCAAGGAGATAATTCAGGTTATATGAGGACATCCGAGTAGTTTTAATCTGATGGGAAGAAAATGTCTTTATTAGAAGAAGAAGCACTAAGCTCTCTATCATCTCATGCACACAGCAAAGGCCAAAGCTGTGGGAGGACGCAATAGAAGGGTGACCATCTGCAGGCCACGCCAAGAGAGGCCTCTCCAGGACCAGCTATCCTTGGCCCGAGACCCCCGGCCAAGTGAGAGAATGAATCTGTATAGGTCACTCTGGTATTTCCTCATGTCAGCCTGAGCTGATAAAAAAATCTAACTGACTCAGTCACATTCTGTAGACCAAAGATGGAACCTCTATCAATGTAGCTGGCAAGATAATCAACTCATTAGCGTCCCCCACCCCCAGTTTAGAGCTAGAACTACTCTGAGTGAGATTTTATTTTATTATGCCAAACCCAAGCTGGGTCAGATGGGTGGAAAGCAGGACAGCTCACCTATGGGGAATTCCACATGGATCAAAAGCCCAGGAGGGCACTTTGTGACCTCCCCTGAGCCACATCATGACCTCTTTCTCCTGGGGACGGCAGCGTGGTCTTGCCCAGGGCTCTAAGTCTTGCCTTGGTTTTGTGAAGCTCAAAATAACAGATCAGCAAAGAGTTATATGTAATTCTCTGGAAATGTACATAAGAAACCAGCATAGTAACTATCTGTCTCTGTGGGGGAATTGAGATGGATTTTTTTTTTTAATTTTAAAGAGAAAAAGATCATGATAATACAGAATTTCAGAACAAGGTAATAGGGGATTAACAGTAGTTAATATAGTGGTTAATATGAGTTGCACTCATATTGTTATCTCCAACATAGTTGCTCAGATTACAAGATATAGGCATGCATAATATTTTTCTATATTTAAGACAGGGTCTACAGGGTCTATAGGGTCTCACTATGTAGGATGGTGTCTACTTACTCTTCTCTCATTGCTGGGACAAATACCCGACATGCAAAATGAAGGAAATAAAGGCTTATTTAGCTCACAGTTTCTGGAGGTTTCAGTCCATACTCAGCTGGCCGCAAGGCAGAATGGCACATGGCAGAGGGCAGCAGTTCATGGTGGCAGAACAATGGCAATTGCAACACAGGCAACAGAGAGTCTTTTTCTGTCTCTCTTCTAATATATTCAGGTTATCGCCCCAAGCTGGGGAAGATACGCACACCCATAATCCCAGCAATGCTAAAATCCGTAATCCCAGCAGTACAAAACACATAATCCCAGTAGATCATGAGTTAGTCTCAAACTCTAGAAGTACCTGTCCACGACTGCATGAGGCTCTGGGGGGGGGGGGGCACACATAATTAGACACAAACGGTAATAATTGAACTAGTAGTGATACTCCTGTTTTCAGCCTCCCAAGCGCTGGGATTACAGGCAAGTGCCCAATCTCAATCGTTGGCACGGCATGCCGAGGATCGAACTTTAGTCACTCACTCTGCCTAAGCAGGCACTTTAGTCTGTTGAGCTATCTGGCCAGCTCTACGTATGCATAATTGATCAAATAGTATAAGCACAAACTTTTTTCAAACTAAAATGTGTGAGTAGCATAACTATCTTTTGTCTCTATATATTGTCTTTTCCCTTCCTTCTTTTCGCCTTTCACTCAGGATTTTTAAAAACGTTTTTGTACTTTTCTTTATAGTCTAAGGATAGTATTTTTTCACTTACTAAAAAGTATTAAATATCCATGTCCAGAAATAGTATTTATTCACAAGGAAAGAAAGGAAGTTATTTCAGGGAAAGGAAGATTTAAGAAGAGGACATCCAAAAAGCCACAGCAATTGTGGTTGCAGTTTCGCACTTTGGGACACCCGAGGACTAGCAGGGGCTCCTCTGGGAAGAGCAATAGCTTTTTAAAAAAAGAGGAGCACAAGTGCCTGCGGGCGCCTACTGTGACCCGCTTTCCTGTAGCTCAGCAGCTCTGCAGCTCTGCAAGTGCGTCTATGCATATCGTCGTGTCATCCCCAGTGACTTGACACGCTGTGACCAAACGTTCACTCCTCTGTGTGTGTGTGTGTGTGTGTGTGTGTGTGTGTGTGTGTGTGTGCGTGGCGCGCGCATGCGCTTATCTGTCTCCAGGGAGCCTTCCGCTGCATTGATCCGTTTCCCACTCTAAGAGAGCCCTAGACTGGGAGAGGCAAGAGGGACTGCGTTTACCTGGAACAATCTTCCAGCCAAGCCCAGCCCAGCTTCGCTGCTACTGGGTCTCAGGGGAATGCGAGCAACGGGTTGGCCTCGGTCCTCCTGCTTGGTACAAGGGACCACTGATGGACTAAAGGGTTCCAAGAGGAAATGGTGAACATTAGCAAGTTGTGTTCAGCCGGCTGCCGCTGCGAACCACTTGGCAAACGTTCCTGTGGGGGCCGCAGGGAAATGCACGCAGCCGGCAGCACACAGTGGCCGGGTTCATGTGCCGCCAGAGGCTGAGTTTTTGTTCTGTACGGCTCACCCCGAATGAGGCAACGGGCTGAGACACGGACTGTCCTACTTATAGAAGTGCCCGGGCCTGCACACAAAGGACAGCCCTGACAGCGCACGGCTGTGTTTTCGCCCCTTTCCGCTCAAAAAAGGTCCTTGTTGGGAAATATTCATGAGGAAATTCTGCAGCTCTGTTTCCAAAACTCAGCATAGAAGGTAGAACTGTGGACTTGGGAGCAGAGAAATAGCATGCGTTCGGATATGTCTGTAAGGAAATATTCCTGAGGTTAATTTCGGGTCCCTTTTTAAAGTAGAAAAACAGGACCTTTGATTTTTACTGAGATGAAGCTAGAATTCCCTAAAGCTTACCTTGACATTAGATTACCACAGACCTCATTACTTTGGAACAGATTGTACTAATTTAATTTCCAAAAAGTCATCTGATTAGGAATGTTCAAGAGATACAGTTCAAAGATTTTTCTTTTAAAATATAACCAGCTTTACTAAGTGGGTTTTCTCCCTCCTCTGTAATGACTAATAACTGAGAGTAGATCATACGTTTTTAAAAAGCCATTTTAAGCTTTGAAAATTGTTTTGCAAATAATTTCAGCTGATCTGGAGATTTCTTGCTCTTGCTTACAGTAATTTCTTTTTCTTTTTTGAGACAGGGTCACACTTTGCAGTTCAGGCTGGCCTTGAGCCCACTTTTATAGCCCAGGCTGTTCTCGAACTCCCACTGATCCTCCTGCCTCAGCCTCCCAAGTGCTGGGATTACAGGCCTGTGCCACCACGCTGGGCTCTAAATACATTCTGAAGTCGTGGGGGTTATAGTTTCAACCCGTGGGTGCCCAGAGGAGATACAGTGTGGCTTACAACAGGGAGAAACGCATAAGCTTTAGTATAGTTTATTCAGCCAGTGAAACAGACCCTTCAGCGGAAGGCTTTCCCTCCTCTTCTGTCTGCTCACCTCCAAAATGCCTCTGAGTGGTGGGCAGTGTGCATTACGGAGCCCTCAGCTGGGTGATGCTCCTCACTGCCTCTGCTGGATCCACGCTAACCTCTGCCAAGGGCCACGTGGGAGCGGAGATGTGCCTAATCTTGGCCGGCACCATGGTGCTGGTGTCCTTGGTCTTGGGCTCCCTGCTGCTGATGACACCAGGTCTCTGCGTCTACTGTACACGTACAAAGTCTGCGCTCTCCCTTCCATGTGTCTAGGGAAGCTTCAATCTTCTGGGTTTCCCTGAAGTGTTTTGGACATCAGGAATTTTGTCTCAGGTTTGTGTGGCCCCAGCGCCCCTCTGTTCCTGCTCACCATCACCTCAAACCTACAAAGCCAGAGCTCCTGTTCTCCCAGACGCCCTCACACATGTTCATGGGAGCAGAATCCCAGCTCTATCCTCTGACTTCTCCACCTGTAGCCCCATCTCTGTCTTCCACACAGAGTCACACTCTTTTCATTTCTCTTTTTCTTTTTATCCTTCCTATAGTGGTTAATACATTGTGTCAACTTGGCTTCCTGCTGGTGGGGTCAGAGGGCCGCCCCAGGATTCAAGGAGCCTGCGCCGGAGTGACTCAGCAAAAGAGACTACACAAAGGGACTGAGGAAGGGGTGGAACTTCCACTTCCTCGGAGGAGCTTCAGTCTTTGCTTTTGACTAGGACTTCATTGCCTGGCTTACAGCGCAGACTCCTCGCCCTCCGGCGTGGATCCTTCAGCTTCTGTCTCAGACTCTTCAGCATCCATCGCAGACTCTTCAGTCTTCTGTCACAGACCCACTGGCTGACGAAAAGAGACTTGCACGGAACACTGCAGTGAGCTTCAGACCTTGGGACTGAATTCTTCAGACGCCCTCTGCACACTCCCTCATCTGACTCTGCGGCTGACTGCTATAAGCCAATCTTGTAATTCCTTATGCATTGTATATCTTGCGATAATATCTGTTCCTTTAAGTAAAACTTTAACTAATACACTTTCTCACACTTGTAAGAAGAGATGGGTTTACTCCTTTCCTGCATTATAATCTCGTAGCCATCAGAGGTGTAAGTTCTTACTTTTAAAAAACATGATTGGGGCTGTGGAGATAGTTCAGTGGCATAAGTGCCTGCCTGGCAGGCGCAAGGTCCTGAGTTTGATCCCTGATATAAACAAACAACTTTGTTTAAAACATGATTCTAACATTTGCTTTTGTCTTGGATTCATTTTGATGGATTTATATATGCATATAATATATATAATATTATATATATATATATATATATATATATATATATATATTATATATGTTTTAGGTATGGCTGGCTCAGCCTGCCCTGGGCGTGGGGCTGGCACAGCACATGGTGCCTAAGCAGATGCTTTAATCCTCTGAGCTATCTGGCTGACCCTTTACCCGGCTTCTTTCACTGAGGATGATATTTTCAAGATTCATACATGTCAGTGCTTCATTTCTTTTTATGGTTGAATAATAAACCATTGAACAAGACATTCTGTTCATTTACTCATCACTCGATGTATTTTTTAATTACTTCCATCTTTGGGTTATTATGAATAATCCTAATGCAAACATTTTGTTCAAGATTTTGTGTGGACATAGGTTCATTTCTTTCAGGTATAGATCTAGGAAAATGTAGCAGCGAAGAAGTATGGCAACCTGGTGTGTTTAACCTTTGGTTAGATCTTTCCAGATTATTTCCTATAATGTCCACCAACATGTCCACCAGCAGTACATGAGGCTTCACACTGTGGTCTGGAAAGCACATAACTTTTTTTTTTTTAAATCATATCCATTCTAGTGAGTGAGAAATGGTATTTGATTGTGGTTTCAATTTTTAAAATTTCAATGGTTAGCTACCATTTTTGCGGTGGCTAATGGTGACTGGCCTCTTTTCATGTGCTCCACTTGATCTTAATCTAGAGGGCATGAAGCAATATCATGGGCTTATTGATGATTTGTGTGTTTTCTCTTTTTCTGCAGTGCTGGTGACCTTGAGCTTGCCAGGCAGGCACTTTGCCTCTGTGCTATATCTCCGCCTTGTGCGACTTCTTTGAAGAAACTTCTGTACAGATCTGTTTTAGTTATTTTTCTTTCATTGCTGAGACAAAATACCCAATACCCAACATGAAGGAGGAAAGGCTTATTTAGCTCACACTTTGCAGAGCTTTCAGTCCATAATCAGCTGGCTCTGATAGTTCATGGTGGAAGACAACAAAAAGAGCAAGAGCAGAATGGTAGAGCAAGTATCTTTTCCTCCCTTATAAGTAGGCTGTCACCCAAGACTCTCTCTGCATCGTCCTCTTGTACAGGACAAGGATGCTTACAACGTGTGGCCCCTGCCTCTACTGAGTGGCTTAGTTAAGCTTCTAAACACAATGCATCAACCATTTCAAGATCCAATGCCAATTCCTAAAAGGGCTTGTCTTTTTATGATTATAAGAGGTCTTTATTGTAAGAGGTCTTTAAATGTTCTACATACTTTGTGTGTGTGCATGTGTGCATATGTGCATGTGCGTGTGTGTGTGTGTGTGTGTGTGTGTGTGTGTGTGTGTGTTACTGGGGATCAAACTCAGGACCTTGTGCTAGCCAGACAGGTGCTAATGCTGCTGAGCTACATCCCCAGCCCACATTCTAGATACTATTCATTTATCCAACCTATAGTTTGCAAGCATGTTCTCTTTTGTGAGTTTTCATGGTTTTGATTGTCCTAAGGCTGGACCTTTTGTCTTCTGACTACTTAGTCTCTTTTCAACTCCAGGAAGAGTATACATCAAGACTTGGATATGGAAGACAACTGTAGAAATTAAATACACTCTTCATAGCAGGAAACTGAAGACTAGAAAGATTAAGTTGCAGTTTTCATAGCCAATTAGTGGCAGAATGGAAATAAGCATGCTATCATGTTTCTTTTGCTTGCAGGTATCAAAAAGAAGAAATGCCAAAGTCAACTCAGCTAAGCGCAGCGGCTGACAGAGCATGAGCAACTGACATATTTTCCTGTTGCACGATGCCAAATTTGTGCTTATTAGTGATAATAAGAGACAGTGGAGGTGAATTATGGGCAGATAGTCCCGGGATGGATCAGGAGAGAGGCTAAGTGAGCAGATGACAGAAGGCACTTGGCTGCAGGACAGGGGAGCGTGATGTGGGCAAGGGTTAGGCAAAAGGCTGCAGAGATGAGGACCTGGCACCACCAGAAGGATGTAAAGTCAGAGGTAAAAGAATAGCAGAGGGTCAGGGCCACCATGGGGCAAGATGAGCTCAAAACTGATCAGCAGACAGAATAAGACCTAGAGAAGAGGGTTCAAGTTTTACTGAAGTTGAGAGTCTGGTGTTGTGTGAAGGTTAGAGACCAAGAAGTCTTTGTGCATGTGTGTATGTGCATGTGTGTATGTGCATGTATGTGTATGTGCACGTGTGTGTGTGTGTGTGTATGTGCATGCGCGTATGTATTTGCTTCAATGTGTTCTTTTCTTCAACTTTTTCTTGGCATACAGATTAGTGGGTTTCCTTTTGGAAAATTTGTGCATGCACATAACATATTCTGCTTATTATCACAATCTACCACCCTTCCCAATATTCTGTTTGAGAAATTTCAATATGATGTATTATGGTTTCCGTGTAGTTGTCCCCTCAGTGTCTCATGCAGTCGCTGGGGCAGGCTTCTAAAGTTTGCAGTTGATTCGTGGTCCAATGCTGGGATTGTGGAAATGAGTGCAGCTAGACCCACCTGGGACAGATAGTCTCAATGCAATATGAGGAAGGGAGAGAGGCTTGCCAGGGGCCACACCCACTGCTACTTCTTTTTGGCTCATGCTCTTTGCTATTTTCTGACGCCGTGATCAGCTGCCCTCTGCCATGTGTTGCTCTGCCTTGGAGCCAGCTGAGTATGGATTGAAACCTCCACTAATCATGAGCTAATAAACCTTTCCTTCCTTAATTTTGGTTGTCAGATATTTTGTTCCAACAATGAGAGAAAACTAACCTAGACTTGATATATAATGTATTTTTCTCCCATCTACCTCTCCTATTCCTTGAGCTCTCAGCCTTCCACCTTCTTGCTTCCTCTTGTCTAATAATTCTATAACTTGGACATTTTTGCCTTGTATTTTAGATTCCATGTATTAGAGAGAACACTCAGTCTGTGTCTTGCTGAGTCTGGTTTGTTTCACTCAATATGATATAGCCAGGTAGTCTTAGGAACTAACAGAAATTCATAGCCACTGTTAGAGTTTTCAGAAAATAAAGAATACTTTCTGTTCTTATCTTTCCTGCCCATAAGAGAGTGCATGTTTTATTTTTATTTATTTATTTATTTATTTATTTACTTACTTACTTACTTTTGTATTTTAGGGCAGGGTTTACAGGGTGTTCAACATCTCATTACTAGATAGGACTCATAATGATCTGCCTATAGCCTCCCAAAAGCTGGGATTACAGGAGTGTGCCACCATGCCCAGTCTCAGTTGCCATCTCAGCATGCCCCAGGGGTGGGCAGGCATGGGGATTGAACCCCTAGTCCCTGCACCTGCTTGCAGGCACTTTGATCTGCTGAGCTATTTGGCCAGCTCAAATGGCATGTTTTAAATGCCCATTGGATACATTGACATTGGTGGCTTTACCCAACCAAGAATCTCAATACCCAGACCAAGAAAATGAGAGAGGTTGGGAGGTACCACAAGCTGTCTTGATTTTATGATACAACTCCCCTAGTTTCCATAAAACAGGTGATCATTCCTTAGAAGTAGTGTGTATTCAAGCAGAACTCGTCTTCCTCCTCTTCTCAGAATCATTCTCCTTGGAAACCAACATCTATCAGTAGGTTCTGGAAGCTGTGTTGTTGTTTGAGATCTTCAAACGGCATTTGTTAAAACCAAGTGAAAACCATGGTCTTTAACTTGCCTTGGTGAGAAAGTAAAAAGCTAGCAATACCACTGTGACCGCTGAGCATTTCACAAAAGGCGATATTTAATTTAACAAAACCCCTGGAGAGTTTATATCAGCTTGGGAGGATGAATGTTGGAACAGTTGACAAAAATTATAGAAACGGAGGTAGAAAATGTTCCAGGAAATTAAATACTAATGATCAGAGAGGATAAGATATGACCAAAAGAACACATAATTCTGTCCCCAAATAAAGTAGGAATATTTGTATGAGCCAAAAGTACAACAGAAAAGCAGAGCATGTCATCCCCAGATAAGGAGACATTTATTTAATTAGTTTTAGCCAGTGTCCTGGATCATTTTGCTTCCTGTTAGTTCAATCATGAAAATGAAATGGGATACAAAATGTCCTAAAGACTATTTTTCAAATAAAGTACCAAGGCAATGAGACTTGTAATTAGTGAGTTTCAAACATTTTTTGACCCTAACTCATAGGAATAAATACATTTTATGCCAGAATCTGATACACATACACATAGTAGTAAAAAAATGCATATTAACTTTACTAAACTAATGTACTCTGATTTTTTAATTTCTCTCCCTCTCTTCCTCCTCTTCCTCCTTTTTCTTTTGGGGTGGGGTGGGGGGGAATTGGGGATTGAACTCAGGCTCTCGTGCTTGCCAGGAAGGCAAGCCTCCTCCTTTTTTGTGATATGGTCTTGCTATGTAATTGAGGCTGGCCTTGAGCTGACTGTGTGGCTCAATATGGCCTCAAACTTGGCAGCAGGCATCCTGCCTCAGCCTCCTGAACAGTAAGATTACAGGTGTAAGCTACCGTGCCTGGCTGATATTTTATTTCACTGTGTGTATCATTCAAAAAAGTTATTTATATTTAGATGTTCCCCAAAGACTCGCGTGCTTGAGGAGAGACTTAAGGGGAGGTAATTTGTCCTGGGTACATGATATTCATTGGTGGATTAGTCTGCTTGTGACCGTATGGATACATGTGATGTTTGGAGGTGAGATTTAGTTGGAGGTGGTGGGTCACTGGGGGTGTGGTTGAGGAGGGTATATTTTCCTCCCTCCACTTTTCTCTCTTGATAATTCCTTGCTTCCTGAGGCCATGCCATGAACTATCTCTTCTCCACCATGCCGACCTGCCTTTGAGTGAGCCAACTGTAGACTGAAAACTCTACAAGCTGTGAACTGAAATAAACCTTTCCTCCTTGAACTCTTGGGAGTCCAATATTGTGTCTCAGTGACCAGGAAGCAGCTAAGACAGATTTCAGAAGCAGAGAAGCCAGGTCATTGCTGTGACATTACCTCACTGTGTGGCTCAGCAGCCTTTGGAACTGACTCACTGCAGAAGTTTGGAAAGGTTTGGAGATGCTGGCTGGAGAAATAGCTGCAGAATGTTGTAAACTGAGATTCATGAGAGATTCCAGTCAGAGCTTAGAAGACCAGAGTACTTGTAGACATGCAGTTGACAAAGGCTAAGCCCCGGATGTTTCAGTTGGAAACAAAGTGTGCATTGGCAGTTGGATGCCAGGTCTTATATGTTAAGCTTTGGTGGAAAATTCGTCTGCATTTCACTCTTGTCCTGAGACTTCTGGACACTGATATTAGGTGTGACAGACTAATTAATCTGGCAAAGGAAATTTCAAGGCAGCCCAGCATTCAGGCAGTTGCTTAGGTACTGTTGGGGACTTTTAGTCGGCTCTAGATCACAAATCAAAAATAAATGATCTTTTTTTTTTTTTTTTGTCTTTTTGAGAGAGGGTCTCACTATGCTGTTCAGCCTGGCCTTGAGCTCACTTTTGTAGCCCAGGCTGGTCTTAAGCTCACACTGATCCTCCTGCCTCAGCCTCCCAAGTGCTGGGATTACAGGCGTGTGCCACCATGCCCAACAAGAATAAATGATCTCACAGCATGATTTAAAATGTTCTTAATTTGATCAGAATGGAACCTCCTATAAAGTTGAGGCTTACAAAGATAGAGTAGTGGAGAGCTTGATTGTAGAAAAGATTAGCATTACAAGGAATTTTAATGTAGTTTTTTAACAGGACAATAGCCAAAAAGCTTTGAGAGAACATGAGGAACTAGCGAGGTCCAGCCTTTGCAGTGTCAGTACTGCAGGGCTGAAATACTTTGCATTGAGTAGAGAGCCCAGGGCACAAGGCTTCAGAATGGGCCAGAAGCCCAGGGAATGGGAATTGATTCCCCAGGATTCAGCTCACCATGTTCAGTCATCCAGGCACTTGGAGGCTTCTGCCACTACCAGAAAGACACAAAGGGGCTCAGCTGCTGCTGAAGCTGACGGCAGATCTTGGCATCCTCCACGTGGTGCAGGTCTCACATACATGCAGCATGCAGGAGTTGTGGGGTCAGGAAGGCTTCTACCTTGGTTTCAGAACACCTAGGAATCTAGTGTGCCTCTGAAGGTATAGTGGGCACCCCAAAATGTGGAGAAGCCAGGAATGTGGAACATCTGGGGAAATCTATGAGCACTGAATAAAACAGTCCAAGAGAAAGGGCCTGAGGACTACGGCCATTTGCAGGACCATAGGGCAGGGCCACCCGTGTAGTTTACAATCTTTTTTTTTTTTTTTTTTTTTTTTTTGTGGTACTAGGGACTGAACTCAGGAGCTTGCACTTGCCAGGCAAGCACTTATCCTACTAAATTATTTCCCTAGATCCGCAGCTGACGCTGGTCCTGCGCCGCCACGCCTGAGGCTCATCCGCCGCTGGCGCTGGTCCCGCGCCGCCACACCTGGGGCTCATCCACCGCTGACGCTGGTCCGGGGTGCTCTTTGCGCCTGTCCCGTGCCGCACCTGTAGCCCACCCCCTGTTTGGTCTGACCAGCACACCTGCCAGGTAAGGAACTCTGAAACTTTCTTCAATCTCCCTGCACAAACCCACCTGAACTATAGTCCGGAACCTATCCACCAACCCCTCTGGTCTTGTGCCAGCCCGGTAAGGACCCTCAGTCTGCGTCCATCCTTGGACTCAACTCCAAAACTCTGACTCCACCCACAGTTCAGACCCACAAGGCCTCACAGCAGCCAGTGAACTGAGCTGCAACTCTCAGCCAGGAACCACTGGAGGGGAACAAGCTGGGTGGATCCAGAACAAACCCCCATAGGTGCTAACAACATAACTTCACCAAAGTACATAGCTCACTGCTATACAAAATGATAACAACAAGGAGTAAGATGCAGGCACAGGGCCCAA
>PVKN010012951.1:0-20318 GCA_004027915.1 Capromys pilorides
GTGACAGCCACAACAGTACAACTAAAGATACTTGTGAAAGTGTCTTTTTTGACTTTGAAAACTGCTTCAGAAAGTGGCAAGAAGGAGGGCACCATGTCCTTCACTGTATTTTAAAAAATGTGAACATGCACCATATTTTTGGTCATGCGTCATAAAATGGGATAGTACTCAGCAAGAAAAGGAACTAATTATTGATATCTACTGCCACAGAAATGAACCTGAAAATAGCTATACTAAAGGGAGAAAGAAACCAGACTAACCCAAAACACTGCATATATATGCCTTTGTGGATATATGTATAAAATTCTAGGACATTCATAATTCTTTCTTCTTCTTCTTCCTCTTCTTCTTCTTCTTCTTCTTCTTCTTCTTCTTCTTCTTCTTCTTCTTCTTCTTCTTCTTCTTCTTCTTCTTCTCTTTTTGTTTTTTCATTTATGTATTTTGTGCAGGGTCTCACCACGCAGCTCAGACTCCTAGTGATCCTCCTGTTTGCAGCCTTTCCAGTGCTGGGATTATAGGCATGTGCCACCATGCCTAGACTCATTTGAAGGCTCAGTATGCCCCTGGGGTGGAGCTGGCATGGCATGTAGGACCAGGCATAGAACTCTGGTCCCTGCACTTGCCAAAGCAGGAGCTTAGTCCACTGAGCTGTCTTGCTGGCCCTTATAAAGCTTTCTAGTATCAGAAAGACCACCCTGGTAGCCCATGCATAATACAGTAAGGGTGAGAAGGTATTAAAAAGTTATAAAGAAGCAGAAGGAAACTTTTGGGGCGAGGAATATGTTTGTTTTTTAAAGAGTAGTCACAAGAGTGTACACATGTGGATGTGAAACCATTATTTATACACTTCAAATGTACCTAATACTTTAGCCTAGCTATCTTAAAACATGACACTGGATCCCTATCCTGTTGCACACACAAAAATAAATTTCAGGAGAACTAATAATTTAAATTAAGGGAGCATACATACATTTTTAAAAGAACTTTCAAAAGATTATCTTCCTAGGGGCTGGGGAGATAGCTCAGGGGCACAAGTGCCTGCCTGGCAAGTGCAAGGTCCTGAGTTTGATCCCCAGTTCCAGGAAAAAAAAAAAAAAAAAACTACATTAAAATCAAGAACATCTATTCAAATAACAGTCAAAAATATCATTAAAATGTTTTAAAGAGCCACAAACCGAGAAATTATGTTTCCAACAGACATAACACCACTTGGTGGAGGATAAGTATTCCACATACATGAAGAACTCTTAAAAGCCAGTAAGCGTCCCCTCATAAGCACCTGGGATGAACACACTTTTCTCTATCACTTCTACTCAGCACAATTAAAAAAAACCTGGGCATTATATGTAAAGTAACTATATACACAGGTACCTCTCACTTCTGTTAGGGTTGTGCCTCAAATTCATTGTAGGCTTAAAGTATCACAAGCACAAAATGCACTTAACCGGCCTAACCTGCCAAACATCATAACTCAGCCTGTCTTGAACAGAAAAATGTTGAAGGACCCCAGCCTCGCCTGCCATCAAAAGCTAAAAGGAGCATCAAGGAGTTGACCCTCTGGTGGCAGCACCACCAGTGGGGTGCACCAGAGGAGGCCAAGAAGGGAACAAGGACATCTGTCTTCAGGGCCAGTAGTGAGGCCACCCCTGGAGGACACTGGAGGTCACTGGGAGGGGGCGGCCGAATCCCCACCAGGCCAGCACATAGCAACAAGAACTGTGTCAGGTGTGCACCCGGCAGCAGCAGTGGCACTCCACCCTTCCCATGCTGGAGAAGGAGGAGGGAGAGGGGGAAGGGCTCGGGAAAGAGGACAAGGGAGGAGGGAAAGGAAGGAGGGAAGGGGAGGGGTGGAAGGGGAGTGAGGAGGAAGGGAAGAGGAGACGCTGCCACCCGCTAAGTGAGTCATAAGGAAAAGCCAGCCGATTTGATGGGAAATGGGCAAAACGCATGAAGAGAAAAGAGGGCGACAATTGTATTGGCCTTCTCGGATATTCTCTTGATTAAATGATGCATTGCTTAAAATAGTTTTCCACACAAAGTAGTAAATAAGAGGCAGCATTATTATTATCATTATTACTACTGTGTCATAGGATATGACTCATATTTGTCCTAAGGACATCAAAAGATGCTCGAAGTCATTAATAATCACGGAAATGCTAATTTAAACCATACTGAGACAATACGTAGTATATACTACTTACACAAGAGGTTGTCGAGAGGAGGGCCTGAGGCTGTAGCTCAGGGGTGAAGAGCACGCTGGGACATGCATTTAGTATGTCAAGATTTAACCCCTAGCAATAAAAAACAAAGAAAGAAAGAACAGCAATACCAAGTGCTGGAGAGGATGTGGCACAACAGGAAGTCGTATTCATTGCTAGTGGGCGTAGAAGCCAAGCACGCTTCCTTTGGAAAGCCCTTGGGATCGTCTTGAAATGCTGAATGTTGACACAATCATGACCTACTGATGCCACTGCTGGTATTAATTCTAAAGTAACTCTCACATGTACACCAGCTGGCATGTACAGAAACATAGCCAACAGTATTGTGTACAGTACTAAAAAAACAGAGATGCTCACCAACATGTGCAGGGTCATCACGGAGATGCCCCTCTAAGGCCTCGTGTCTCACAGGCAGGGCTTTTCACAGGTGGCTGGATCTAGGGCACATGAATGTGGATGGAGGCTGTGGGCATCAAATTAGTCCACTGATTGGTTTAGCATAGTTCTGGGTACGGGAATGGGAAGCCTCGGCCTGGACATGGGCAGCTCCAGTGAATGGGCCTGTGGCCTGGATGGAACATGAAGGGACAGGAATGCTGCTGCCACCTCCTGCCCACCCTGGCATGGGCCCTCTCTCCTCTGTGCTGCTGCCTGCCTGGGGGCTGGTCAACTATGGGCTGAAACCCTAAAAACTGTGATCTGAGATAAGCCTCTCCTCCTTTAAGGTAAACTTGTTGGATGTTTTGTCTCAGCAATGAGAAAAATAAGAAAGACAAATGATTTGGATATGTGTCCCAAAGTTCACATGTTGGAAACTAAGTCCTCAAATCCCCACGGTGGTTGGTGGTGCTAGAGACAGAGTCTTCACAAGGCAATCAGGGCTGGATGGGACCACGAGGCCAGGTGCTCACAGTGTGGCCAGCGCCTCACCAGCAGAGGAGGTGCTGAGCAGCACATCCCTGGCTCTCATGATCTCTTGCCATGCGATGCCTTCTGCCACATTACAACAGAGCAAGACAACTCTTCCCAGAACTGGCCCTTCCACTGGGACTTCCGGGCATCCAGAACTACAATAGGAACGTGCCACTAATTTGTAGAAATTACTCAGCCCCTGGCTTCCTGTTACTGCAACAAGAGATAAAGAGGCAGCATCACTATTAGGTTAAAAACATGCCAGTGTGCAGCTAAATTACAGTGTGTGTACAGGTAGGGTATTTGCACCAACAGTGAATGAATTAAAATTACGCGCTGCAACACACATAGACATCACCCGCATGATGTTAAGTCACAAAAGAGCACTTTCAGAAATGTTAGCAAACTCAAAAAAGCAGCTTTTACAAACAGGGGGAAGGGTGGAGTGGATTCTCCAAAAATGGAGATGTTATAAAAGATGAACGCCTATGGAAATGTTCCAGATTAAACAATGCTGAGGAAACACAGTGGGATCCCGTACGGACGGAGAAAACGCGTCATGGGGCACGATGAGGTCAGCTTACTGCAGTTAATAAGCTGTAGTGGGGTGTTTAAAGGGGTCCTCCTGCTCTATACCGAGGCGTGTGGGCTCAGGGCTACACCCAATGTGCCGTGTGTGCTTGTGTGCCAGTGTGCCACGAGGAGGAGGGGCAGTGGGAGAGGAAGGAGGTGAAACATGACACTACCTCCCAAGGTATGGGGAGGGGGTTCTTTCTACTCATTGTTTTTGTGATATTTCTGAGTTTGAAATTTTCCAAATGAAAAGTCCAAAAGAAAAGGGGAGCTATGGCTTGGATGTGAAGTGTACCACAAGGTCCATGCACTAAAGACCCCGGGAGGTGACACCACTGTTAATAGGCGGGGCCCTGATATCAGAGAAGGCAAGAGAGGGACCGCCCTCTCCACCCCCTCGGCCCCCTCAGCCTCCTCCACCCCTTCCACCCCCTCCTCTTCCTCCGCCTCCTCCACCTTTCTCCTCTTTTGGGGGAGCAGCGGTGCCCCCAGGTGCTGCCCACCCACAGTCTCACAGCAGTGGAGCCAACTGAAGCCAACTGGCCATGGCTAGGAACCTCCGGAACTGTCAGCCAACACAGACCTTTTCTGTCTGTAAGCTGACTAGCTTGAGTATTCACTACAGTACACCAAGCTGACTAACACAAGGGAAAATCCAGCCTGGGTCGATTCCTGAGGCTGGGCGGGTAGAAGGTGGGTGAGTTGGGAGCACTTTCACTCATGCTCTTAATGTGGGAATCAGGTCTGCAGTTGTTCATGGGAAGAGTGCACTGTGTAGCTTACAGGCGCTCTTTTGTATGCTTTCAAGTACTGAAAAAGTACAAAGCATTCCGTCTGGGGAAAGATACCCTAGGTTGGCGCCATGTGCAGCTCTTAATACACATAGGTAGAACACCTCCTACTCTCAAAATCTAAAATGCAAAGTTCTCCAAAACCAAAGGAAGGCAGGTTTAACTGATCATTCTCTGCCTTTTAAAAATTAAGACGGTCTTTAGTTCAACTTCCTTTAAGAAAAGAGCTGACTGTTATGCTGGGGACACGGAGGCAGGACGAAGGGCCACGCAGGGCAAGGGGCCCTGCAGACAGAGAGCGGGGTGCAGGACCAGAGGTGCGGGCACAGGCAAGCAGGTTGGGCGAGGGTGACAACCAATGCGGGGACGTGGACTGAAGAGGGACAGTGTGAAAGGAGGAGGTACAGCACTGGCCTTAGAGGTACCAGAGCAAAGGACAGAGGCTACAAAGCCTATGAGGACCAGACAGACCCGCTGCGAGGAAGTGCGTCTGCAGGAGTGCATGCACAGGGTATGCTGATCAGTGGCTCCCCATGTCCAGAGTTTCAGGTCCCAAAGTTTCAGTTACCTGAAGTCAAAAATACCAAATAAAAAATTCCAAAAAACTCTTTGTACTTTTTAAATCTCACACGTCTGAGCAGTGGTGAGATTTGTGCCAACCTTTCCTTCCCACCTGGATAGGAGTCGAGCTCTGCCCACAGTCTCCATGGTGGCTGTGCTGCCTTGCCATGAACCACTGGGCTGCTGGCTTAGGGGTCCAGAGGACCAGGCCAGCCTCACAATATGGGGGTTCAGGTGACCCTCATTCTACTCCCTCATTGCTCCAAGTTCATTTCAGATACTCCAGTGAGAAGCTGTAAAGTGCTCCCTGTAAGTGAAGAGGTGAAAGCCCTTAACAAGGGAAGGAAATCCACACGTTGAGGTCCTAAGCACTGTGCTGGGAGCCTGGCTCCACCTGCAGGCCCAGCACTCCCTGGGTGCCAGGGACACGCTTCCCACACAAGGGGGCAACTCCACCACCTGCCTTGGCATGCCTGAACATGGGGGGCGGGCTCTGTGGCCAGCAAGAGGTCACTGTGCTGTTCCTCACCTGGGACCCAACAGGAGCAGCCCCCTGCTGGCAAATATCCTGACTGTTCAAGACAAACGAAAGACCTGACCTTTACAGGAGCGCTATGTGGATTTTTACTGAATTTTTAATTTTTAAAAAATGTATTTAGGGGCCGGCGAGATGGCTCAGTGGTCTAAAGCGCCTGCTTAGGCAAGCTTAGGCAGCCACAGGGACTGTGGTTCGATCCCCGGCACCACATGCTGCACCAGCCCCACCCCCAGGGTGGGCTGAGGCGGCCAGAACACAAATAAATAAATAAGTGAGGTTTAAAAAAATTAAAAAAATAAACAAACAAACAAAAAGTAATAAATGTATTTAGCACAGGTATACAAGATCTGTAAGGTCTTACTACGTAGATCAGACTCATAGTGGTTCTCCTGTTTTCAGCCTCCAGAGATCTGGGATTACAGGTATGTGCCACCGCACCCAGTCTCAGCATGACCCACAGGTGGGGCTGGCACGGCATGCCGGGGACTGAACCCCAGCCATTGTGCTCTGCCTAAGCGGATGCTGTAGTCTATTAAGCTGTCAGGCTGGCCCTCTATGCAGATTTTAAAGTGTGGGCTCAAAGTGTCTTGTGACAAGAGGCAGCCTGACACTCATGGTAACCCCATCTGGCGACCTCCTTACTAGTCAGAGTCATTTCTAGAGAAGCCATAATAAAGCATAGCCTCTGGGGAGGACGTACACTCTCGCAGGCCGGGGGGCCAGAAGGCCAAGTCTGGGTGTCTGCAGGGTTGCACCTGCTGCGGGCTGGGAGAAGGACCTGTTCTATGGCTGGGTAATTTATAAAGAAATTCATGTTCTGGTGTTATGGAGGCTGGGAGGGCAAGATGCAGGCCTTGGCATCCAGTGAGGGCCTCTCACGGTACAAAGACAGGGAGAGCGCAAAGGGGCTGCCCCTGGCCTTTGGGAAGGGGCCCCCCCCAGTGGTCACAGCACTGCCTCTTCTGTAAGAGCAGACAAAGCCTTGGCCAGAGAATCTCCCATGAGCCCTTTGGATTGTGACAGGGGATTAATTTCACACCAGGTACCCAGCTTCTCCTGGTTTTCTGGAAGTCTTTGGAACTTCCTGGCTTGTAGATGCTGCACACAGATATCAGCCTCCAGATGCTCCCGGCTTCCTCCCCGGGTCCGTCTCTGTTCCCAGACTTTCCCCTTGATAAGGACACAGGCACACTGGTTTAGGGCCCACTTAAGGCCTTGCTTGCTAAGATCATATTTGCAAACATGGTCACATTCCCAGGTTCTGGGGACCAGGACTCTGCAAGGTCTTTACGGGAACACAACCCAGACTGCAACACCATGATAACTGGCAGACTCAAGCAGAGGACAGGAAGCTGAGGGTAGAGCCCAGGCTGGAGTTCAGCATGGGGCCCAGACTCTGAGGTGGGTGTTTAAGAATGGGCTGGATATACATCCTGCCAAGGAAGACTCAAACTCCCCTGAGCCCCGAGGCCCACGGGAAAACCACACGAAGCTGGAGGATGGCACCCTGTGCTGGTTTGAGGATGCTCTCAGCCTGAGAGGTGAGGGTCTTTAGGAGGGGTGAGCCTCTGATGGGGTGTGTCCACCAACCCTGCCCTCCCAGAACCAGAAGCCTGCAGAACTCCTGGGGGCCAATCTGCTCGGGACTGGAGCAGGTAGGTGAATAAGAAGAGGGAAACAGTAGAGCCAAGGCTTGATTCTTGAGCAGGAGTGAGTTAGCAAGCAGCTCCCAGGACCGAAGTCTCCCACAGTCAGGGTGCAGCCTGGGGACATTTTCCAGTCCTGGCCAGGCTGCTCTCCAGCTGACAGTCCTCCAGGTCTCGGCCTCAGCTCCCGGGGCCCCTCACCACCGGGCTGCACATGTGAGCAGCAGCTGGTACCCGGGAAGCCGATCAGGGAAAATCAGGGCCCGCAGGGCAGGGCCTCCAGACAGACTGAGACCTCTGCCGGACCACTGAGGCTCCTGGGCAATCTCTGAGGCTGGGCAGGCCTGGGACAAGGAGACCCAGCAGGGGGTGAGCAGGAGGTCTGATCCGAGCAGGAGGCCCAGCGGGGCCCAGTTGTTCCTAATGACCTTAAGGCAATTACTTATGGAATAAAGCAAGTGCTTCGTACTGCTGTTTCCAATTCTCATTAATGGTGACAAGATCCTGCAAAATTCCCAAGATTTTATATTTGCACCTTTTTCCTTACAACGAAAACCTTGATACCCAAAGCCGCGAAGGTAACTGCTTACTGTTACATAAGCATGCCTGTACATAAAGTAGTTTCAAAACAATACATAGTTTTTAAACCAACAATAAGACTACTGGATGCAGTTTAGATTTTATTTGCGGTTCTCTTTGTCTCTTTGTCTTACTTGGAATGCACAAATCACCACGATTCAAAGTCACTTGAAATAATTCTCTGGGAGGTTAAACCATCAGTGTTGTATACAGAGCCATTTGTTTCAGTTTGTTTTCAATGTCAAGAGATGGTTTTTATTCTTTTGGGTTTAATTTTGTTTTTTAGTCATTTGAAATGTTTACAAGGTTCCGAAGGCAACTTATAAAACAAGGTACATGGTTTGCTTTGTAAGCCTGGGGCTTGTTATTCCATTTTTTCTTTTTCAAAATAAAAGCAAGTCAGTGTGCACATTCCAGTCTACCCCTCTCTTCCTACATGGAGGGCAGCTTCCCACGCCCAGGAACTGTCCCTGGTCTTTTTTAGCCAGTAGTATGTCCTGACAATAAAAACATCACTGTGATATATAGAGACCTTCCTTTCCTGGTGACAGCTCCTGCCACACCACTGGGGATGTGCCAGGCCCCCTTGGATGGGCCTCTGGCAGGCTTCTGGTCTCTGGCTTCTCTAGTAGTGCTGCAGTAGCCATGCTGAGGTCAAATGCCACGCTTTTAAGAAGAGCATCTTGAACCCTTCCTCTCCTGTGCCGAACCCTTTGGCTGGTACCTCCAGGCACGCCAACCTCAGCTTCCACAACTGCAGCAGGGGGATCATTAGAGCATTTCTTCCGTATTTCAAGATGAATCAGTGTGTTTTAAAATACTCAACCCAGCATTGTGCATAGCAGGTAATCATGGAGCGTTTGTTGGTTTTCGACTCCATTTCATTTTAATTGTCCCACAGCCTAGTACTTAAGGTTCAGCATCTGGAAGGAGAAGGAAAGATGCACGCTTTTGCTCACGGATGGCGGTAAAATCTCTGTCATGAGGCACGCAGCCCCCGTGGACACCAAGGGCCAGCACCGCCTGGGAGGACCGCAGGCTGAGGAATCTGCTCACCCGGCAGATATTTCTATTCTCAATGTATGAAACCGCACAGGGTGGAGCACAGGACCTGTGAGCCCCCAGAATCTCAGCGATTGGCTCAGGATGGCCATGTGACCCAGGAGGGATGGGCACGTGACCCAGGGCAACCAATGACAGTCAGCCCTGGAGCCCACAGAGAAACTATTAAAAAGAGGCTTTCTAATTTCTTACCTAGCGCTCGTCTTCTTAGGTGTAAACCTGGAGTTGCCAGGAGCACCACACAGCATGAGAAAAACACGAGGAAGTCAGGGCTAATAGCTGGGAAGGGCAGACCCCTAACACCGCCCTTGGATGCCTAAGACGTCAGGGAACTTCTGTGACCAAGCCAGTTCGAACTGGGTTCCCGTTTGCATCAAGAGTGGTGGAACACACGTGTAATCCCAGCAGTTTAGGAGGCTAAAATAGGAAGGTGTCAACACGTCTCAGCAGTTTAGCGAGACTGTCTCAAAAGCAGCAAATAAAAAGGGATAGGGATGTAGCTTTGCCCTCCCTGGCTTCCATCCCCGGCAGCAACAGTGACATAGTCAGATAGAAGGTACCTGGCAGAAAGAAAAGGAGAGGCGCCCTCGGGGAGGGAAGAGCACGCAGCGGTAGGGGGGCCCGTGCCACCGGCCTCTCCAAGCAAGACCCAGCGGGCCAGTGCCGTGGCCTGTACTGACACCCAGCTTCAGCCCTGGGAGGCTGATCTCTGTCTTCTAAGGCTGGGAAAGGATCCTCACCTGGACGGTGGTCAGTAGCGTGGTGTCCGAATCAGGTCAGGACAGCCCAGAGGTGACCGTGGGGTCCGAGACTCAGCCTGCCAGAAGCCCGGGCCCCACGAGGCCTGTGCCCGACCGCACCCTCCCACATGGCGGACGTCATCGTGACCTACGGTACCTGTGCGTTGTCAGCGCTATGAAAAGTGGCTGTGGCTCTGCACCTTTCAGGAAACAGTGACAAAGAAGAAAATGTCTGCCCATGCGCGGTACACACCAAGCCTCTCCCCCACACGCTTTCCATCTACAGTGGGCTGAATCCACGGCTGGGAAGGTTGTGGGTCCCGAGGGCCAACCGTGCTCAGCCGGAGTGGAAAGGAGCGAGCTTGGTCCCGTAAAGGAACAGGTGCAGGCTGGAGCGACCCCCACGGTGAAAGGAACCTGGCCTCGGGCAAGCAAGGCAAGCAGTGCTGGCTGCAGGGCCCCGGTTTCCCTCTGGGAATGAACACCGGAGTACTTGTCTCGTGGGCAATTGGGAGGATTAAGTGAGACCAAACCAGCCAGGTGCCCGGCGTGGAGAAAACGCAGCGTCAACGATGGCTTTCCTTAGACGCCGCAACCCCGCAGCTACCATCCTCTAAATCCGTCCCACGTTGCTGCTCCAACTGTTTATGATCCTGCCGCAGCTGCTGCTGGGCTCTGCGCCCTGGGCGGGGCGTCCCTTCCCTCTCTGGGACCCAGCTTTCCCTCCTTATAGGGACAGGAGTGGCTCAATACCTGCTTCTCTGTGGGTGGCTTATGTCAGCTTTTAGGAATACAGAATCTGGGGCACGTCCTTTAGCTGCTGAGAATCTGCAGACAGCAGGACCCAGCTGACACCTGGATCACTGGGTTAGAAACCTCACAGCCGCCTCACCCTTCTGCTCTGGGCTTTCTGTCTTTCCGTTCTCGCCACATGGCACCGCTCACCATCAGATGCAGCATAAGGCCACCCTCACCCCAAGCCGAAGCGTTCTCTCACCGCTGAGCCTGAGGTGGCCTTCTGGACTGCTCCAGCAACTGTTGTCTGAGACATTAGTGTGTTGCTCAGGTTTTCATAACTATGATAAAATACCTGAGTTGGGTACTTTACAAAGAAAAGCTTTATTTGGAGTTTGAAATCCAAGGGGCAGCAAATTGCAGGCTCTGCAGGGCCACTTTTGACCCTATCAGCTTTCAGGCTGTGCGGATTGTTGGTTGGTGGGGTGCTTGTGGGGAACAAATAACTGTATCTCAAGCCAAGATCAGAGAGGATGGCATTTCTACCCACCGCTCTGAAGGATTTGCCCCCAGGAACCCAGGAAGCTCCACCTGATGCCACCTCCCCAAGGAGCCACACGCTCAACACAGGCCCAGCTGGTCAAGCCTTCAATCACAGAGGACCCCTAGTTATGCAGGCCACACCCATGCCATGGTGCTATGTGCAGTCACATATGTCCCATTAATCAAGTGCAGCCTTAGGGACAGCTTTCTCTTGACCCTCTGTCAACACAGACAGCCCTGAGTCACGTGATGCTAGGGATTGGTCCTGATCTATGTGTCGCTAGACAGTGTCATCCCTGTTTACTGGTGGCATGTGCTTCCATGAGGGCTGGGACCGCTGGGGATGATCTCATGTGGCCAGCAGCAAGACGATGAGGCCTCGTGACAGGTCGCTGTGCCAAATGCTATCACTACTGCTTACACCAAGCATGGTGGTGTGCGCCTGTATTCCCAGCTGCTCAGGGCAGGGGAGATGGGAGGATCGCCTGAGCCCTGGCTGCAGCCCCAGCCTGGGCCACGCGCGCTGCGGTTTCTCTATAATCAAGGGTATAATCAAGCCCCTTCTGCGAAGCTTCCAGGCCTAGAGACAGGGATTCTGCCCGTGGCTGCACTGCCCCGCTCCCCATGGGAGGCCCCAGTGCCTCAGTGCTCACAGCAAAGCACTGCTGCATACCTTCTCCAGTCTGTTTGAAGAAGCTGTGATCATTGAGCTTAAGAAAATCTACATTTTATGTCCCTCTAGAAGTAACTCCATAGTAACCATGTGATATTTACTCTTCTGTGTTTTACATATTTCACTTGACACAACGGGCTGAAGTTTTGGCCACTGCCCCACAAGCAACATGGATTTAGTCTTCTTTGTGGCCAAGCAATTCTCCAGTGTCTGTGCCTACCGTGTCATATGCTGACAGCCACCTGGAGTAAAATGTTACTCCCTAGTTAAATTTTGCATGATGATGCCCACTGCTGGAGCAGCTGTGCCGGGATCGGCCTTCCCACTGTGCAGGACAAACTGACATGGGCCTCTCACAAAGCACACAGGCATGTGCAGGAGAGGCGCTTCCTGAGAGCAGTGGTGGGAATGTACGCTAGCTCAGTTACCATGGAAACTGACACAGACAGTCCTCAGAAAGCTAGAGATCGCACATAAGCCCATGATACTTCATCTAGCAGTAGTCTCCAAAGAAGTAAAGATACCACGCCATGTAATGCCGACATATTCATCTTTATAGAGTGCTGTTCCATCGGCTGAGCCCCAGGTGGCTGTCAATAGGTGAACGGGCAAGGAAGACGTGGTGGATGTGGATGCCGGAGCATTAATCGGCCACGAAGAAGGCTGAATCCATGTCGCTTGCAGGGTAGTGGCCAGAACTTCAGCCCATTGTGTCAAGTGAAATAAGTCAGACACAGAAGGGTCAGTACCACATGGTTTCTCTTATCTGAGAAACTTTAAATATAAATAAATGAACGAAATAAAGGAGAGATGATAGGAAAGAGGAAGGCAGACTCTTGGAGATGGGTAGAGAGCCTGGGAGGGGCAGGCAGGAGGCAGAAGGCCGAGGAAGCGAAAATTACCAAGCTGAGGCTTATGTCCAAGCCAATTCCCCAAACCAAGTATCACACACTGTACTGCAAATGTACACAAAGAAGAGAGGAAAGCCCTGGCTAAACGCCCTGAGGAACAAGAGGATGTCTGCAGGAAATCCACTTCTGGAGCTTCACCGTATTAGACAAGAGAGCTGGCCAGATAGCTCAGTGGATTAGCTCTGCTTAGGCAGAGAGCAGGGATCAGGGTTCTATCCTGGGCCCCCGGGGTGCCCTGAGATGGTGACTGAGACTGGGTGTGGTGGTGCACACCTGAACTCCTAGCTCTTGGGAGGCTGAAAACAGGAGGATCACTACAAGTCGGATCTGTGTAGTGAGACCCTGTAGACCCTGTACTAAAGACATTAGAAAAGAAAAAGTTACTTTGTATAAAGAATCATATAGGTACCAGCAACTATGTATTACTTCATATAAGTAACTTGGAAATTACATTTTAAAGTAGTAAAATTGAATTTTCTGTTATTTGCCCCATTTTTATTTTTGCTAACTTTGCATTAAATTTTCTTAAATTGTGTGTGTGTGTGTGTGTGTGTGTGTGTGTGTGTTACTGTCTTAGCCACGTTTCTCTCATTGCTGAGACACAATACCTGACACCCACCAGGAAGGAAGGGAAGGGGGACTTAGCTCACCGTGTTCGGGGTTTCGGTCCTCACTGGGCTGGCTCCTGGGCAGGGTGGCTCGGCACAGGGGCAACTGTTCATGGCAGCAGAAGACAGCAAAGTGACAGGGATGGAAGGGGCTAGCGTGCCTCTTCCCCTGCCTTGTGTGTGTGCAGGCTGCCTGCCCTAGGGCTGGTGCAGTGCTCATGCGTCCCTGCCTCCTCCTGCACAGGCTCAGGGTGCTTGCAAAGGGCGGACCCTCACCCCTGCTGAGCCACTTAAACTTGGGAACTCAAATCGACACAATGAACCCACGACTACAGCACCCTAGGATGGCACAGCCACCCTAGGCTGTCCTCTACACCCTAGGATGTAGAACTGCTGAGTCTCCAAGCTAAGCTGCCAAACTTCTCCAATTGACACACTGTGCTGACCATCACAGTGGCACTGAAAGGGCATTCAACAACCACCTTGGCAGAATCCAGTGAGGAACGTGCCAAAGCTCCCCCGTCATCCCATGCCACAGAGGTGACAGTCAGGTGACATTGGAATTAACCCCACAGTCTCGGCAACAAGAGCAAAGCCAACCTCCAGGCTGGGAACTGCCAGGCTGAAAGAGCAGGTCTAGCTTGTGACTCAGGCTCCCCCAAGCCAGCCTCTCAGCTGACCGCCTGTGTTATGGTTTGTAGCTAGTTGTTCTCTCAAAGCCTCACGTAAATCATGGGGCTGTCAAGCGCGAAGCTCAAGGGGCGGGGCTTGAGGGGCGTGGCCAAGAGGCGGAACCGTTACACTGACAGCACGCACTGTCAGAGTGCCCCCCCACCCCACCACCGGAGGCGGCGGTTTCGTGCGGAGGTATGGAGCAGGTCATCCTGGACACGGCAGCGCCCCAGCCCCTCCTCCAGTCCCTATAAAGCGGGGGCAGAGTCTTGAAACCTCCAGGAACTGTGAGCTAAATAAACCTTTCCTGCCCTAAGCTTGTGTGGTGGGTATTTGTCCCAGCAAGGACAGAAAAGTGACTAAAACAGCCTGTGAGCCCTGCGCTTTCTAAAGCAACAAAAGGTTTCCAAGATGCCTTCATGCCGGGCGTCCACCATGTCCAACGAACTTCACTCTCAGAGGACTCCCAGGCCACTTCCCACTTGGGCAGGTCCCGGGAGTAAGTAAGGGAAGTAGATCCTCACCCGGAGGTGACCTGCAGGTCACCTGCTCTGCAGCGATGCACAGTGGACAGCGGCTGGGCCACCAAACGACCTGCGCCTGTTTTTATTTGTGGTTCTTTTTTAGAGATGGGGTCTCCATATGTAGTTGAGACTGCCTTTGAAGCCTCAGAGCTCCTCCTGAAACCACCACGCCCAGCCCTCAGGCATGTGAGGGGCAGGTGTGAAGCCTCTTCATGAGACAGCTCATCTTGTTATAAAACAGAGACATGGATGCTTTCCCCCCATGGCAAAGCTGCAAGGAGGCAACCATTTCCGACATTCCTGGATGCTACCATGGCTAAGGATGAATGTTAGCATCTCGGATGCTGTGTGTCAACTTGGTAAAAAAAAAAAAAAAAAAAAATCTTTCTAACTGACACTACTCAGTGCTGGAAGGTGATGAACAGCAACTGTTCCCCTGCTCTGGTGGCAGGGGCAGGGGACAGCATGCTGCAGAGGGCAAGCAGGACCTGCCCAGCTGGCACGCAGGTGTAGACAGAGCTAGAGGTGTAGATGGGACGTGGAAGGCAATAGGGAGCCTGCATGTTCTGGGGAGAGCAAGGAGTGATGACAGGGTTTGAGAGGACTGTTTCGGTGACAGCTCCTAGTCTGGGTTGACGGGGTGGCAGGTGGCATGGAATAGGCCGGGTGTCCCATTGCGCTCTGTGAGAGGCCTGGAGATTCCACACATTCACCAGCTCTTCCACTGCTTTACAATTTCTAACTATGCAGTACCAGAGCTCAGGGCCACAGAGGCACTGACCCTGGGCCTCACAGCACAGCAGGGACACTAGCAAGGCCACCGTCCCCAACAGCACAAGAAGAAGCCGCTCTGATTTCAGCTGCGTGGACTAGTGCAGAAAAATCCTTACTTATAACCAACACACGTGGGAAGGAAAGGAGCCTGCATTCCGGCAGGCTTGGCCCATGCCCGGCCTACAATTCGCATTCTTCAGGAGGTGCAGGTCAGCCTTCGCCACAGCGCAGAGACCGGCCCGGAAGGCCCAGTATGACTCAGCATCTTCAGAGCACAGCTTGGGGATTCATGAAAAGGCCGAGTTGCCTCGCTGTTTTCTGCCAGCCCCAACTTCTGTGTAGAGCAACCCCCTCCCTCTTGGCCCAGTGAAAATAAAATCGCTCTCTTTGAAGCAGGACTTGCCATGTGGAGCCAAGCTGCTGCCTGTGGGACAACACCCACTCAGGCATGAGCTGCGCAAGCTCTGGGGCTGCAGCTGAGCTGCAGATGTTGGGGGCCAGGCATCGACCCCACCAGGCCCTCCCAGGGACATCTGCAGTGGGTGCTCCCCCTTCCCGCAAGCCACCCCACCAGCCTGGGGCCCTGGCCTCTCACCCCCTTCTGCAGTCTCCACCCCCCTCCCATGCCCATACGGTGTTCCTCAATCTGCCCACTTGGTGGGAACATCATTAAACATCACTGAGCAGCCAGATTGGGCAAGACTGCTGTGAGGCTGTCCCGTGCCAAGGATGTGCCCCAGAGCAGCACTGGTATAAATCGGGGCAGAGGTTTCAATGGTGTGGGGACCACTGACCAGCCAGAGAAGGACTAGGGGTAGTGGAGAGCAGGGGCCAGGTGCACAGGGCTTCCACAGGTGTGGATGCCGGGTCCCTCTTCTTCCTGTCCACTCAGCTCCTCCACCCACCTGCCGGGTCTCAGCCCTCAGCACTGCTCACTATCACCCTAGAAACAGAAATCATGGGGCAACATGGGCAGCCTTCTATCCAGCCACATCCCTCCTTGCCCCTTGGTGTGCAGCTGCACCCTAGTGTGCCCTCTCCTGGATGGCCCGCCCACCCCAGTGCCATCCACCCCTTCCTCTTCCCTCCCCTCCCCACCCCTCTCATCTTCTCCCCTTCTTTCCTGTCCTCTCTGCTTCCCCATTAGCCGCTGATGCCCCAAATAGCACACAACGAGGGTTCAGGCTCCATGTTGCTCAGTCCAGTGACGCATTTGAGCACTTGGGGTCGCCCTGCTTCAGCCTGGCCCACTCTGTGCCTGCTGCCTCCCTTTGTTTGTTAGGGGGTTGCTCAGGCCATCTCTTCTCTGTGTCTCTGTCCCTGTCTCTTTGTCTGCGGAATATCCCTGAGCTCTCTCGCCTCCTCTGGACCTGTCTGGGCACCGCTGAGCACCAAAACCAGTACTCCTGAGCTTGGCACCCAGGGCATCTCAACCCGACTGTCCTCTGTCCCACCAGCGCCAGCAGCCAGAGGGACATCAGTATCCCATCTCCTGAGGCCTATTTGGTCTAACGAAACCCAAGTGACAGACACCTGCAGATGAAACGTCACCCAGCCCCTGCTCCAGGCCCTCCCCCTGGCACCCTGCGGAAGGACCAAGCACACTGAGGAAGGTCCGCCTGCTCTTCCAGGCAATGTGCCACTCAGCTGAGGCGCAGACACAGCCAAACACATGGCGCCCCCGTCGGCCAGTCGTAAGCATCAGTGCTCTTAGTGCGACCAGCCCCCTGGCTATGGTGTGGATCATGACTGTCCCTATGAGCTGAAGGCCTGGACGCCAGCCTGTGGAGAACCAGGAGGAGCTGGGACCTCTGAGAAGTGGGTCTCATGGAAGGAGGTTAGGTTACTGGCATGTGCCCTTAAAGAAGACATTATTCCCTGGCCTTTCCCTCATCTTTGCCTGCTGGCCACTCTGAGGTGACACTTACCTCAGCACATCCCCATCAATGTCAGCCTCGCCACAGGCCCAGGTACAGCAGGGCCACATGGCCATGGACTGGGCCCTGGAAGCGGTAGCCAGAGCAAACCTTCCCTCCTGGGGAGCAAGTCCTCTCGGGTCACAGTGGCAGCTATGGGAAGCTGGCCCGCGCTCTGCTCTCCTGCGGCGGGCTTCCCTCCTGGCCACTGCTGTCTGATGCGTGCCTTGCCCGCTGTCTCTCCCATGCTCTCAGGTACCTCCTCACCACACTGAAGCCCTCTCCAGACTGCTGCACCCTCCCTCATGTTCCAAACCCTGCTTTGGCTGAATGGAGCTGATGTTTATATCTGTCCCTTCCAAACCCTTCTCGGCGCTCCCCTTTGCTTTGGCATGCTGGGGGTGGAACACAGGCCCTCTTAGGTAAGCATCTGGCCCCTGAGCTGCCGTCCCTGCCCTGCTCCTCTGTCTTACCTGAGCTGTCTGTTCCCCTTGGAAGTGTCCTGCTTACCGCAGCCCAGAGGCCCCCTGGCACTCCATGAGGGCGGGCTTGGCGTCCCCGCCCCTCATCTGCCCTCAGTAAGTAGCTAGCATTGAAAAATGAGTGCGAATTCTGTGCTGTGTGTGAGCAGGAGCCAGGGGAGGGTCCTCCTGTCACAAGCGGAGCAGTCTGTGGCCATAGCAAGTGCCTATTACAAGCCAGGGTCCTCTTGTCAGCTCGGGCCCAGGCCCAGCTGAGACAGACTCTACCACCTGCCCACGGCCAGGAGACAAAATTCCCATGTGGCCTGAGGAGGCGCAGTCAGGTTGTCCCAGAGAAATGTAAGCCCCCAGCAGCCCTCAGGCTTAGCCCACAACCAGAGGACCCCTTTGTTATGAAGAATCAGTTCCAGGACCCCGAGAGAGGACCTAAAACCAAGGATAATCCCAAATCTCATGATTTAACGCCTTTTCATTTTAAATGAAGGACTTACGCACCATCGGCCGTGACTCCTGCCTTCTGAAGTGTGACAGCAAAACCAGCACACATTTCTGTTTCCTTCTTTACAATTTCAGAGAGACAAACTGTTCTTACTTCAGATCTTAGAAACCTCATCAGAAGATTTGTTTTTCTTCCCTCAAATCAAGAACTTTTGCCTTTTCACTTAAAGGAAGCACTGAATGGCTTCTCTTTGACATATCCAAATCAAGCACCACTGTTTGTGTTTTGGGGCTATTAAGGGTTTTTTGTTTTCTTTTTTTAAGGGTGTTACCTGAGCATGAACCCTGTACTGCTAGGACAGGTGATCTGATAACTGAGATGCTACCAGTGGGCGGGTAGTGTATACAGCTCGGATGCGCTGAATAAGGCCCTGACCTGTGTCCTGGGCAGGCTGGGAGAGCTCATCATGCTGCTCAGAACCGTGTGCAACTTAAAACTTGTGAACTGTTCGCTGATGGGACTGTCCATCTCTCGGCTGACCCTGCATAACTGGAGCTGTGGGAAGGCAAGCTCCTCCCTTCACTCAGAGCACTGTGTGGCATGCAGGAGATAATAGCACGGGCTTCCACCCAGCCCTGTGATGGGCCCGGCCTGGTTGGCTTCCCTTTATGGTTCCCGTCCTGAGGCCTCAGGAGCTCCATGGCACAGCCACATAGCTGGGCAGCATGCTTCGTCCACTGATCTTCCTTTCTTCATCATCTCCACGCCATTCCCAGTCCCTAGTCTGTAGATAAGGAGACTAAAAGGGACAGAACACTTCAGAGCAAAGCCCATCCAGCTGTGCAGGCCATGCAGCCAGCAGCCACTGCAAACGGAAGTGTAGCACAGGCCACTCCCAAAGGCCTCCTGGCACCAGGCACGCAATGTGCACGTCATGTGGCTCAGGTGCAAGACCCCAGCTGTGAAAGGCCAGACTGTGGGCACCCAGGGGCAAGTACTCCAGAGCACCATGCAGCTCTGATGGACGGGCACTGTTGCTGGAAAGCTGAACTCTGTGCTTTGCATCTCCCAAGTTTTCCAGGATAAATCTGAAATCAGGGTTTAGAGGTCAGCATCCTTGATTTCTCACATGTGCTGAGTGGATGCATCCCCCAGATGCAAGTCTCGCTGTCCGCCACTGTCTCTAAGACCCCAACAAGGCCTATCAAGAACGAGGCCTGTGCAGATAAGCCTGGATGGGTGCTTGGATAAATGAATGGATGGTTGGATCGGCAGACGTCCGATGCCCAGATGGATGGACAGATCACGGAGAGTTGGATGGAAGTGTCAGGTGGATGGATGCTCAGACAGACAGATGGTCAGATGGACACGTGGATGAGGAGAAGGAAGCATGATGTAGGCAGGAGAATGAGAGAGAAGGGGTGCAGCCAGCAGTTGGACAGCCTTAACTTCACAGCCCGAGCATGGGCTCAGCAGAGGTAGCGGTCACCGGGTCCCCAGGTACTCCAGGGACCTTCTGGCCTCCCTCGATGTGTCTGGCACAGCAGGCCCATGCATGACACCTGCAGGGTCTGCCCCCTCCCTGAAGAGCTGGATTCACTCAGACCGAAGGACATGACCTGTGACAACCGGCGTGACGTGGCAGACCGGGGCTCGGGCCTGTCAATACATTTGGGAAGCAGACAACTGCGAAAACGCCCTGAGTGTGCCCAAGCCACTGAGCCAGCTCACGTCTGTGGTTGATGGGGAAGCAGACAGGAGCGGAGCACACGCCTCAGGGCTTCCAGCCACTGCCAGCTGAGTGACCTTGAGGAACGCCTTATTCTCTCGGAGTGTCCACGTTTCCCTGTGGCACCAAATGACAGCTGCTACTTCACACTTTGCTTGCAAGGGTGAAGAGAGGGAGCGAAGTTCCCAAGGTGCAGTCCAGAGCCTGTGTGTGGTCAGCAGTCAATAAACGTTAGCTGAGTTGAACTCCATCCGCTTGTCCGAACAGCATTATGAAATGAAGACTTCAGAGGACTTAAGCATTAACAGTGCATCAATCTTGAAAAGGTACTCAAAACCAACAGATAAGGAAACGGCCAGGTGTCTGTCAACTGGACAGGCAGCTAAACAGGCTGGCTCCTGCACACCGCAACGGCTGGCTGTCCATCCCCAGGATGAAGTACCGAGGATAAAGAAGTTATACTGAGAGGAGCTTGTGTGGCCTGGTGGCCCGGGGCCAGCTGCCCTGCTGTCCTTCAGGCTTGTGGTGGGCACACAGGCAGTGGAAAGCTGCTCCAGAGTGAGAGGCAGGGCTGCTGTCACAGTGCCCTTAGGGCGTCCCCACGGCCTCAGTCCTGTAAGTACTCACTGTGTGGAAGGAGTAAGGGCTCGGCACTGCATAGCAATGTCCCCGGGGAGCAGTGGCCACTTCT
>PVKN010012952.1:0-20319 GCA_004027915.1 Capromys pilorides
ACTTCTATTATGAGACAGTGACAGGATGCTCTACAAAAGAGAAGGTAATGATAGAGTGTGAAAAATAGGAGGGCAGAAGAAGGTTAGCAGCAGTGGAGGATTTCTTTCCTGAATGCCTTAAAAGAGTTGGACTAATCTGATAGTGTTCTGTCTAACAATAACAAAAAGACCACCAACAGCAGTAAGAAATGAAAGCTAGTCATACTGACAAAACACATACAGAATCACTGAATGGGGTGTGAAGACTCAGATGAAAATGTATGAAGCTGTAATATTGTTCAGATTTCATCATTAGTCTTGCCCGATATTGCTATTCAGTTATTTGTCACGTTTAGTTGATATCACCCACATCTAACCCTAGGGTACTTTTGTCCAAAATCACACATTTGGTTCAAAACTGAAAAATAGCAGTTCAACATTCAAATATTTTTGTCACAATGGCACACATTCACATGTTCAGAAGTACAAATTGAGCAAACTCAGTGTCCCTCAAGACTGTTGGTGATCAATAGCCAAAGCTTTAATGTCATGAAAGAGTACAAAGCATTACAGTTCTTGAATATAACTGTCCCAAGGAGAATTGGACTAGGCTTATAGAAAATTAAATTCATAGGACAGGGCAGAAGAGAATATCAGACAGCATCCTATTGTGTTAATCCTGTTTCTGCCCTCTCGTGTGGAAAATCAGGACAGCCTGCTGCCTTTAAATGGCTTGGGAAACCAGAACAAAGATAAACAGTTGCATTCTATAAACATGTTTGAAATTTTATTATAGGAAAGGTTCTTGGGACCGAGAAGGGAGACACAAAAACTGAAATATCCACCAGTGCACTGCAGTCTTTCAGGCACATGAGAGAACCAGGTAGAAAGACAATTGCAAGACCTGGCAGAATTTATTACAGTGCTGACTTGGTGACATAAACAGGGAGAGATTAGGTGACAGTTCATAGAAAAGGGCTATGATCCCTATTATAGTGATGGTAAACTTTGTCACTTCAAATGCCCCAGAAAGAGCAGCTTCAGCTTCGCCAGCTCACTAATTAGGGATGGAGGCCCTCTTCCCTACTTTCAGACCCTCTGAATAGCACCTCTGCAGTAGACCCAGGAATCAATGCCAACAGCACTCCAGGTCATGACTATGGGTTTTCAAGTTTAAAAGCAGGTTCTCTCTGAAGCATAGGCACCATGATATAAGAAGACATGACCTTTTATGTTGTTTGTAACAAACTTAAATAGCACAAAACATTTTATTCATTAACTGTACAGGTTCATTGTAGAACGGTTTTAAAATGTAGAAGAATAAGAATGTAAAGCACATGACCTTAATGTATCAATGCATCAAATAGAATCCTCCAGAGACACTGAACTGGGGTGTAGGGCATGAAAGAGAAGACATGTACACATGTGTGCACATCTGTGTGTACCCAGTATGTCTATGAGATGCATAGACATATACATTCACATAGGAGATAGATGTAGATAAGAAACCTACATATAGCTGACATATATGAGTACTACATACAGGACACACATGTAGGATGTATGGACACATAGCCAAGAAATGAGGCTCTTTAGCCCTGAGGCTTTTGTCTTGGAGCCAGTTTACCATGTACTGAACTCTGTAATCCTGAGCCAAATCATGCTCTGTACTGTTTGCTGTGCACGTTAAGCATCATGTCTCTACAAAGGGAATGCTGTCAACAGAGACAGATGTAGATAGGAGAGATTTCTCACATGTCACTGGCTCCCTGATTATGGAGACAGCGAGTCCCAGATCTGCAGGGTGAGCTGTCTCCTCAGGCCCCAGAACTGCTGATGATTCAGTTCCAGTCTGAAGGCCAGCAGGATGGGAACCCAGGAAGAGTCAAAGCCGCAAAGTGCAAATAAATCCAAAGGTGAAAAAATAGTTAAGGACCCAGTCTGAAGACTGTTAGGAAACATTTTCTTATACTCTCAAAGGACAGCCAGTATTTTTCTGCTACTTGGGCCTTTGACTGTATGAGGCCCACTCACATGGGGAGGTCCATCTGCTCAGTCTCTTGATTTCAGTGTTAATCTTATCATTCTCACTGAATCATTCAGAATCTCTGGCTGAGTATCAGGGCTATGGTGTGGTGACATTGATACATAAGCTGACAGTTTCTGCAGTCTGAGTCTTCTGAGTCTTTCCAAAGTCCACCTATTAATAAGGCTTGATTCCCAGCATGGAGGTGTTGGGAGTGGTGGACAGTTTAAAAATTTAAAGCATGTTGTTTTACATAATTTTTGCCCTTTCAGTTTCCTTCCTGAGGAATGAGAGTTTGTGTGGATGAAAATAAATTCTCTGGGGATGAAGAGTCAGCTAAAATGTTTACCTCCGCCATTGCCCCTTCCATGTGGATGGAGGGTGCACACATCTGTGATGCCACTGTTTCTACCTAAGCAGTGGGCTTCATGTTCACACATTCAGAACACATAAGAAGTCAAGGGTATCTTCCCCAAAGCAATTTTTCTAGCTGTGGCATTAAGCATTTCTCTGGCATAAACATCACCCTTCAACCCGATCTGAGCTGAAAATCCCATTTCTAATCTTTTTTCTGATTGAGAAATGATAGAGTGGATTTGCTGGGAAGCGTCTGCCTTGCTGACAGCTGCCTGCCCTTGTGGGAGTGGTCCTTAGTGAGGTGCGTATTGTTTATGCTTATTCACCAGACCTATACTTTAAGAATCATAGTGTGGATGAAATTTGAAGAAAATCCTCCCCACCACTGAGGAATTTGTGTCCTAATATTATATCCTATTTTCTTACATCATGATGTGCATGATTACATAATCTAATAAAAAACTCTTGATAAGAATTTTTTTTTTCTTTTCTTTATGACCAGAGAAAGACCTGGAAAAATTATGAAGCTCCATTACCCCTCACCATTTGCAGCCAATCTCTCCAACTATATAATTCCTCTTTCCTTCATAGGAAGTTTCAAACCTTAGCAGTATATTGCATCTTATTGCTATATATGTATATATATATATATATATATATATATATATACACACTTTTAATGTGATATAGTCTATATATATTCATTAAGTATAGTAAATATATATATAGTCAATATATATATTCAGTAAATATATATATATATATATATACATATATATATATATATATATATGTATATACTCCAACTTGACTATTCTAGAGTGTGATCTGGAATTAGGATTCCTAAAAGCCTTTAGGATGATTCTAAATATATTCAGAGTTGCAGACCATCATCCTTGGATGCTTATTCCTCAAAATGAGATGACTGTACCTAGCTAGTTAGAATTTCAGGGTGTGGAACTGGCTGAAAGAGACTGTGCGTCTGAGCAAGACCTCCAGCCAATCTGTGGGCATATTGAAAGTTGTACAGCTTTGTCCTGTATGTTGCACCTCTTCTTGGAATTAAGCTTAGCCTTGAAGGAAATAAGGAAATTCATTCATGTGAAAATAAGGCACTCCACACTGGAAGTCCTCCCATGGTGATCAAATTGTAGCATGCATTCACAGCACAATTAAAGTTGAAGAAAGGAAAGTCCTGGTTATGAAACTCCATTGTCTCATTGCTATTTCTCAATAATATTAATAAAAAAGTATCATCTATAGTTTTAATGATTAAATACATATTAATTTTGTCTTTCTGTTCAGAAATATTTGAAATACAATTTTTCATGCTGAATCAATGAAATTGAGCATTACTCTGAAAAAAAAGATAGGAACATTCACAGTACAGTCATGTACTGGCAAGGGATGTGTTGGTAGGTGATTTTGTTCTTATGGGGACATCTGAAGCAAATCTGAAAGTTCTTTCGCTAAGTTTCTTTATGAGACGTGATTTTTTTTAAAAATATGGTGAATGCCACTGACTAATGCCATCCAATGGGAAGGTGGGCTCAGCATGCAGCAGGACATGGCCTCGTCTGCCCTGTTGGCTGGATCCAGCACCATGGGGCTTTTGTTTGCTCTGCAAAGTCAAATGATCATGGAAGCTCAACATATGGAGTGGATTCAGGATACTGAGGCAACCAGGAGGATGCAACTAAAGACATTAATGGAGGAGGATTCCAGACCTGTTTCAGAATGGGACAAGAAAAATGGGACACATGGATTCAAAGTACAGCGGGACATTTTTAAGGGCGATGATGGTAATGTGTATTTTATTGTAATGGATTTTTAAAATTTAAGCATTATATATTTTAAACATCATATATTTTATCACATTTTATACTTTTTAAAAATAGGAGTACTCGCTAAAATTAGGTATAGTATAGCAAGTCCATCAACGTATAACAGCCATTTGTGATAATTATCAAACAGCATTGCTAAAAATAACTGCTGTGTTTTTATCTGACTGATAAGTTTATTTCCACCAAGAGCATCACAGATGCAAGTCACACACTGTGTGACCCATTTACGAGGGCTGCAAGTCATTAGGTGATGGAGACTTTCAGCTTCCTTGTAATCTGTGAGCCCACTGTTGCATATAGGGCCTGTCGTGTCATAGTAGCAGCTATCTGCATGCTCTGCATGGCTGTCTGGCCAGTCAAACTGAAACCGTGGATGACAAAATACCAGTTATCTAGAAATAGCTTTCGACATTTGACTTGGAGGTTTTGTTAGAAAAGAAAAATAACTGAGAAGAAAATCACTACCATGGGTAATAGTAATAATTCTGTTTCTGCAGTTGTCACCTTTGCAGTATCACGGTCCCAGGAAGAAGTAGAGGTCATCTGTCGTAGGCCTCAGAACACGGATGTAGTTGTCATCTTTTGTTTATTCTCAGGGCCCCATGGATTCTCTAACTTACAGTCTGTGCTTAATAAGTTTCACTGAATGAGTTAACCAACGCATGAATAAACGAATTTCTAGCACAGAACACATTCATAGGATAACTTCATGCAATCAAATTTTGATAGCAAAAAAAGCCTGAAGACAGAAGTCCCTCAGAAGACGAGCAAAACAAACTCGCTCTATGTTTTTGCCCAGAGCAGGCTGATAGCGCTCTTCACTGTAGTTTACCCTAGATTTCTCTTAGCACATTGAGGGCAGAAAAAAGATCTGTAATCTTAAATGTTAGAAAACAAAGCCAGAAGGTGCAGTACACAGAAGAAAGCGTACTCAATGATTCTATGCTTTCTTCTTTAATTATTGTTAAGAGAAGCCCACATTTCCCTCTGTGTCTCTCATTAGCGAGTTACAGCTGACAGATGAGTGCGTGTGGGTGTGCCTGACCTGCCGGAGCTAAGCAGCCAAATAGGAAACGCAGAGATTCCCTGGACCCCTTCGTGGCTGAGACCGGCTGCAGGAATACCTGCAGTGTGCGTGGCCACTAGGGGTCCCCCGCAGCAGGCGCTGTGCGCTGGGTATTGGGAGCAGAGGCGGCCTCTCTTTGTCTGCACCCCAGGTGTGGGCGCCTCTTTGTTCACAGGAAAGGCTGTTACCTGGGCGGGGGTGGGCTCCTCGCCCCTCATACCAGGCTGCTCGGGCACCTTTACTGGAAGCTGTGGGTCTCAATTTCGGCCCCTAGTTCGTCTGACATTATCTCCCAAGAGTCAAAGCTTTTTTTCTAACAGGAGTAGGTATCTTTCTATTAGAAAAGGAGCTTGAACTACAACTAGTTCTCAGAGCGACAGAGTATATTGCTGTTGAGAAATTGATGGCCAAAGGACCACTTCTAAGGCTACAGTAGAGTATTTGCCATAAAATATTTAAAGCTACTTGACGAATAGCCCCACTATTCTCTTGTGAATGCAGGCCACTGGATTAATCTTGAAAGTAAGGAATATTTCATTCCGTGCTTAGCACAGGGCAAGGGAATGACCTTCACTGAGAAACCCCCAGAGTGCCTGACAGGAGTGAGCTCCACTCCAGCTGCCACGGCCACATTCACCCTGCGGTGGGTTCCTGTCTGCTTTCAAACTTCAAAGGAACACAATAACAAAATAAACAAATATAGTAACTGAGGAGCTACACTGGAAATAATAAATTACTCCATGATTTATAACAGCCACTGCCCAAGTTGGGGGGTGTCAACATTTGCTCTGTTGTGACTTCGTTCTTTTGTTGGCATCATTGCCGTTTTACTTGTTCATGGCAAAGCCCGGACATTTACGTTCTCATAAACTTCCTTTCGGGCTGCAGATGTGCTGCTTGCGTCTTGTCTTGCTGCTCAGGGATCGTAGCTACTGAGGTGCACACAAGAACCACTGAGGGATTCACTGGCTTCTTAGTTTGCTCATTTGGTCAACAAAATTCGACAAGTACCCACTGAGCATTTGCTCTGTGTAGAAGATATAAGAAATCCAAGGGTTAGGCAGACAAGAATTCTGCATCAGGGAAGCTTTTAACAATCAAGGAGAGGAAATATGTGCCTGAGTTATCCCTAAAAGAAGGTAGAACAAAGAGTTATTCATGGAGAGGTAGAGGAGGAGTGGGGGAACTCACCGAGCAACTGGCTTCTGGCTCGGGGCCTGCCCGTGAATGTCCACCACAGGCAGGATGGGTAGCAGGGAAGGCCCTTCAGACACCAGTGCTGTCAGCACCAAGAGGCACTGGCACAGGGAGGAAAGGTCACTTTCATGGAGCACAGGACAGAAAAAAAGCTTGGAAAGGGAACACTGGAAAGCACTGAATGCCAGGAGAAAGCTAGCTGAAGTGAAGTGATAATGAGTAGTCCTACATAGACCAAATTATCCACAACAGTCCTTTTACCCACAGGCCTTTTAATATTGCAGAAAGACAATAGAGACATCTAAAATCAATTCTAACAGGTCAGACTAGATTTCAAACAGCTTAAGGTCTTTGTAGCACCAATATTCTCTTTTCACTGACAAACAGGAATTACATAACACCATATAAGCATGATAAAATACACAAGTTGTTTTCCTCATTGTTTAATACGGAGAACTACTTTGGAAGATCCAAAAATAGGGCCTTGAATCTCTTGGTGGAGAAGGGGGTGAGCATTTTGTTTCAGCTCCTGCCTGCTGATTTACTGATGTAAGGAGCAGCAAGCATGTAGGCCCCTGAATTGAAGAAAGATGACAGTGAACAGCCGTACCTGCTGAGGTTTCTCCATTGGTTACTCTTTAACGATCCAAATGATCCATCCACTTTCAGATTTCTGTTCTGAACCTGGAGCTTTACATTTGTTCTTCAGAATAATGGGCTTCACAGTTGCTGTCCAACTCCTGCCAACAGGCTGGGCCTTGCCAATAAGTCTCCACCTTTTTCTGATTTTGTACAGCACAGCATGGCCTGGAAGTGGGTGGTGGTGTCACAGCAAGTATTCCTTCATCTATCAATATGGAATAACAATATAAATCACTTTTGTGACACGCACTTTATGCCTGATATGCACACATATCTTGTTTAATATTCCCAATACTCTATCAATACTTGTATTACAGATGAAGTGACTGAGGCTCAGTGAGTCTAAAAAGTTGCTCAAAGTCTCATGGCTAGTAAGGGGCAGAACCAAAGTTTGAATGCAGAGGTTGTCATCTTCAAAGCCTAGATGGTAACAGTCCTATGATGGGTGACATGGCTAAGTCTACCCTCTAACAATCTGGAGAGATATACTGAAAAGATTACTAGTCAAATAAGTAAATGTCATCTTCATTGCTCAACTAAACACTGGGGGAACCTGGCAGTTCCTTTCTGATAGAGACGTCAAATGCACAATGGCCATGCACCCTTAAAGATCTCCACATGATGGACAAAAATGGAATGTGGGGAGGGGTGCTGATGGTGAACCCCTCTTACTACTAAACAAGGGAGCTGTGGGTCGGGGAGATAGCTCAGTGGAATAAGTGCCTGCCTGGCAAGCACAGGGTCCTGAGTTCAATCCCTGGTACCACAAAAATAAATAAATGAAACAGGGGAGCTACAAAATTCAGTGCAGGTGAGGGTCGAGAAGATCCCTTCTAACGTGACTGTATGGAGCTAAGAAGCCTTTGACTCTTCAGCTAACCACATACAGTACCTAAGAAAGAACCTTACTGGGAAGTCCTACCGGGATGATGTCCTGGAGGGAATTTTTAAAAAACAGTTTAAAAAATCAACTAGAAAATGTGACATGAGTGCATATAGTGATTATTTAACATTGGTTATTCACTGTGCGTTAGACAGTTGGTCATGGATCCCCCAGGACCTAGCTACCGCTGTTCCTATGTCACTCCTGATAATTTTTAAATGGACTATGTCCTTTTAACCATGTTTTTAAAAATTGAACTACCCCCAATGTGAACACTTTCCATTTTGCTATATAATGAGAGCACTTTCATTCCTTTAATGTTTGCTTTTTCCTTTGATCTAACAATTTCTGTTCAAATTTCACAGTTTTCTGTTGCTTCAGGATTGAAAGAACCAATTACCCTGCTGGGAGCATGAAATAGACTTAAAAAATCTGCATGATATTTTCTCCCGGTGAAATTAATTTAGGTTTAAATACAGGAGGAAGGTGCCTACCTGGCTTTCTGCCCCACACCTGAGCAAGTCCCTACCCTAAAAGGGCACAGTGAGACCTGCGGCCGCGTTTCAAGTCTTTTGTGAGGGTCTTTTGCAAAGCAGTCACTGAACCTCTTTCTTTTCTGACACTCCGCTTTGTGTAGGCCTGAGGAACGTTTGGAGTGTCTCTGTTTCTTTGAAGGCCAGCCTCGGGAGCCCCTTGGACTCTCAGGGCAGTGTCTGTGGCTGAGGTACTTAAGTGTATCTGAACTGGCTTCCCGAGGTTTTAGGCAATGCACCTTCAGGTAGGGAAGGGACCATTCGCTCCAAAGCAACAAAAGACCATCTGCAGGGATGCCAGGGGCACGCCACTGTTTCCCTAGCACCCAGGTGCCCTTCTGCCCAGCACCATGTCCTCAGTGATCCCGTCTTGGTCCTCTGGGCACCCAGTCCTGCCATCTTGCTGCCTCAAAGCCCAGCGGGGCAAGGCGAGTCACACCACCCTCCCCAGCCCCCTGTCGTCCCCCACAAGCCCTAGGACTAGCCCTGCGCCTGGCACCCGGCTGGGCCCGCGCCTCAAGCGGCCTCCTCTGCACCTCGGGTCGCCGCTGGCGAGCGCGAGCCCCCACCCCGAAGTCCATAGCCCGCTCCCCAGCCCCCGTGACAGAAGCTGTCAAGCCGCGGCTGAACGGCCCCGAGCACCCGCGTCTCCTCGCTTTCCTTTGTGTGGCGCGAGCGGAGTTCGGGAGGAGGGAGAGGGGGAGGTCGCTCTGTCTGTCTGTCTCCCGCCGCCTTGGCCCGGGCTGCTTGAAGTGCGGGCGCGGAGGCAGGAGCTCCCGGGAGGGTGCGGGGAGCTGGCCGCGCCGCTCGGGGCCGCCGGGTAGCCCAGGTCCTAGCTGCGCACCGCAGAGCGCGGGCGGCGAGGGGCTCGGCGGGAGCCACCCCGCGGTCTCCCTCCGCTCCCACCGGCTCCCCGACACCCGGAGAGAAGCGTGCAAAGGCGCGGAGAGGGACGGAAACCACAAATAAATAGTGGCGGCGCAGCGCGTCATCTGGCGGAGCAGGAAGTGCAGGCAGAGTCCGGAGGCTGCCGCTCGCGCGCGTCCCCAGGACTTTGCCATGGGCTGGGGGCCGCGGAGGCTGCGGGCGGCCGGGCGCGGGCAGCGGCGGCGGCGGCGCACGCACCGGGGCTGAGCGAGCAGCGACGCGCGGGGCGCGCCGAGATGGCCGCGTCCAGCAACTCCAGCCTGTCCGGCTCCTCCGTGTCCTCCGGTGAGTTGGGCGCGCGGGGCGCGGTCGCGGTCGCGCCCCCTCCCCGCGCCGGGGATGGAGACTGCCTCCTACCTGTGGCCGTCCCGCCCGCCGGCTCCGGGAGCGCAGCGGGCGGCCCGCGGGACACTTGCTCGGTCGGGCAGCCCTGGAGCACCCCGCGACCGACAGCCGCCTGGGCAGGGGGGACGGAGCGGGGCCGCCCGCGGCGTGCGGCGCGGGGCGCTGGGGCCGGGGCGCAGCGGGCGGGCGGGCGGGGCGGCTCGCACTTTCTGGCGCTGCCGGAGCGGAGGCCAGCGGGGCGCGGAAGGTGAGGGCGAAGCCGGGCGCCGGTACCTGTTAGCGGAGCCGCGCCGGGCACCCTAGATGCCCAAACCCCAAGCAGCGGGGAGAAAACACTCGCTCCTCACAGACTTGGTTTTCTTTGTTTGTTTCAGAAATTAGCGCTGTGGAGACACTTGCTTGAGGCTGGGGTTTGAGATAGCAATAATAAAGACAGTGTGCCTGGCTAGTCAGGGTTGAAGTGCTAGGTTAGGGGAAGGGAGGTCGAGCCCAGCCTCTGACTCTTGGCATGTTTCGAAGTGTGTGAATGTGTGTACGGGAGCGGGGTGTGTGGATGGGTATGTGTGGAAGAGGCTTTTCTACGTGGCTCCTTACACATTTCTTAAAACACTCTGTAATTTTACTTTCAAGACTTACAGGGTTTTTCCCCCCTTTAAGTGTGACTGAGTAAAGGGAGGGCTTCTCGCAGCCTTTCCATGGTTGACCAGCAAGTTTAACTGAAGAGAAAAAAATTACTAATGAGTCTGAAGGAATAGGAATCAATAGACGCAACCTCTCTGGTTTCTGAGTATGACAGGTTTCTAATCAGAATGATGCATTAGGCAGGATTCCTGTACCTCTCTGGTCATTGAAAACTTTCATAACAAATCCTAAAGGGATGGCGAACAAGACATTTAGCTTGGTGCACAGAGTCTGAGGGTCAAGAATGTCTTGAAGATCTAATGGAAATATTCAATATATTAATATTGTATTATGTCCTATTGTGTTCTTTTTTTATTACTATCCTGAAATTAAACTTCAAGAAAATACATTTCTGGAAGCATTGGACAGCAACCCAGGTTTAAAAGGAACCATATCTATAGATGCGTAACTAATTAAATCATAAATGCAAGGTGAATTTGTCTAAGGTGCCATTGTGATGTGTCACAAGGTGATCACTTGAAAGCCATCTGCTATCTTTGTTGGCCAGCTTAGTTCCAGGGACATGACACTTTCTTTCTTGATCACCGCCAACTAATAAAAAAAAAGGTTGTTAGGTGTGTGATATAGTTCAGATTTCTGGTAGTAGCAGCCAGTGAGGCAGAACACTCAGATCTTAATAAAAGCAGCAACAAGTTGACCGCCTGTGGTTTTAATTCTGAGAACTCAGCAAATGCTACAGCTTATTTTTAGTACCCTCAGACCACTGCTGCAGCCTGTCAATTCATTTTGGTTGACTAACATTGAATTTAAAATACAGTGGTGTTGGCTTCCTCTTAGCATATGGTTAAACCTCTCGGAAAGCTGCCCAACCAAAAAGAAAATGGTCAGGGATCAGTGGCAAAGGGAAAGAAGAATGGAGAAAGGACAGGGAGAAAGTGTTATTACACGATTTACTGGTGGCATAAATTATAGATGCTGTCTCATCTGAATTTTCAGATCTTGATACAGTCTAAGAAACCTGTTTGAAAATCTTCACTCAGCTGTGGGAAGAATATGGTGGCTTGAAGCACATGGTATCAGCTTAAATGACAGCAATTGCTTCGCAAATAGGACAGGGATGCTTAAGATGGTTCTCTTTCTTGCTTTATGGACCACTATTTTAAATCCTAAAACAGACTGGGAAATTACAAGAGGACCAAAATTCAAAAAGCAGACATTGATATATTATTTGATGTGAATTAACTTCATCAGTGAGCCCCTGTTTCCCAACTCACCTATTCTTCAGGCACTTTGTCTTGAAAAATGCAAAATTCTAGTTCTTGTTAAACACACTTACCATTGTGTGAACCATGAATAATTCATAAAATGCAAGCAAGCAATTCACACCTGTGAGAGGTGTTGGTTAGAAAGGATGGAGCCTGTTTGTCATGGCAGCTGAGTTCTCTCAGCAAAGGCCATATTCACCATTTTAAAGGGCCTACTATGAACTAGGCAGTAGGCTATAAGCTAATGCTAGCTCTGAAGGTTTAGAATCATTGTCTTTGAATTCTGGTTCTCCATTGACCCACTGGATACTTGGCGATGAAGTATCTAACTTCGCCAAGCCTTATTTCTTTTGTAAATAAAATAAATCTAATGCTTGTAATATGACTACTTCATAAACATGTTGTTGGGAATAAATAAAATAATGGATGGAGAGTATTTAGCACAGAGGCTAGCATTTGGCACTTAGTAAGTGCTCAGTGTAAACACAAAATGACACAAACAAACAAAAACCTTTTTACAAAGTGAAAAAGAAATCACTCACTAGCTGGGACTCTAGGCACAGAACAAACAAACGTAGCATACACATAATCTGCTTCCACCAGCACCTTGTAAATTTGGCTCTGAGTTTTGGGATCCATTAAACAAGTAGAGTGTGAGTATCTTCCTGGGTTCATGCATGGATTGTTTGGATTGGAAAAATGAATCAACACTCTTCCTCTACCATGAACAGCAAATGCAGGCAAGCAAAGATCAACTTGTATTCCAGTTGGATAAAATGACTGCTGCAAAGGAGAATACAGAGAAGAAAGTGATTACTTCAATATGGAGTGGCCAGTGGAGTCACCTATGAGTTGAGCCTTAAAGAATGAGTAGAATTTTCCCAGAATGCAGATGGGAGGGAGAATGATCTCAAGAGGTGCAAGAGCTTAGGCAAAGGCATGGAGATGGACAGTTGATGGCCTTATGGCTTAGGACCTCCTTTGGCCTGTTGATCCTCTTTCCTGATGGGTGCTCTTCTCTGGACAGTCATGCTTACAGCCCCCTACGCAGCAATATGCATAGAGAACCAGACTTCTTATTGTTTTGAGGATGAAGGAGTTTTCTGTCTGCTTAGGTAGCAGTGACTTTGATAGGACAGTTATGGAAGCCCTAGGACATCTTTGGGGAATGAAGCACTAGAAAAGGAACAGTTGGTTCTACATTATCTAACACATGGAGAGAGGAATTCAACAAGCCTCAAAACTCTCTTTGAGAGACAGCTGGGGGAAGTTTAGGCTTGGTCAATTTGCACAAAGAGAAAAGCTCTTCCAATTTACTTAGTATTAAGCTCAAAGTCATCTGACTTTTCTGAGATGAGTTTCTTACTGGCTGTTGTTTATCTACACATACAAGTTTGTCGTTTATTCCATGCTACCAACTGAGATATAACAAATGAAATAATCAGGTTAAAATTAATTTGAAAATATACACTGAGAACTCTTTAGAGATTTTCTTCTAGAATATTCAATTACATGTAAGAGAAATTGTCATAGCTTTATTTGAATGATAACGGCTAGTAATGAAATTTCACAGTCAACTAGATTGGCAAGAACGTTTGATTACTAAAGTTATTTTAAATTACAAAAATAATCCTCATCCATAAGCTTTTACTCTAGTTTATGGCATTTGATTATATTCTGAAGCAAACAATGGCTGATTTGTGAAATAGTTTTTTTAATAATCATGGGCTACATTTGCTTTTATAATTTAAGTAAGAACTTCTTGCACATTCTTAACAAGATTGCGAAGTGGATAATTTCACAGAGGCAAGAAGAAAAATCAACCCAAGCAAAGTAATAAGTACATGAGATATTTTATCATAACTGAACAAGGTATAATATTAAATATTAAAAAGGACCCACCCCAGGATAAGAAATTAAGATTTTGAAAACATAAGGCACATAGTACTGTAAAAATGAAGTCAACATAGACTTTTTCTTTTAAAAGGCAAATAGAAAAAGATAAAGTCAGTATTGTGTGCTGAGTCATCAAAACTTTAATTAGAAAAGATCATTCCTGAATGGACTGAGGTATTTATTTATCTCAAGTTTATTGCATTGTGGACCAGGTAGATAATACTATTTTCAGCTGTTACACTGGCCTTGATCCTAGCAAATTATAAATAGGAAATTTCTTTACTCATCATTTTGGAGTCATGACATGCACAGGTTTTCCATATTCCTATATGTGGGAGCTATGGTAACACTGGGAAGAAACTCCATGGACCCAGTATCACAAAACAGGGTGCCATGGCTGGAATACATTCACACTGAGAAATCTTCTTTTTGGATTATTCAGAAATTCTCTTCTAGAATATTCATATAGAGGTAAAACAAATTGCTGTACTTTTGTTTTAATGATAACTGCTGGCAATTAAGTTTCACAATCATGCAGATTGGCAGAAAGGTTTGATTACCTTTTTTATTTTAAATCACATGCACACAAATGGTTATTTAAAAATCACAAAGGGGAAAAAAAAAACAAAGCTAAGTTTAACCCTGAAAGAGATGCACTCAGGTGGGGTGCACTGGTCCTTGTTTTATTGATGCCCCTTGTACCTCTCATTTTAACTTAGCCTTTGCTGCCTATTTGTAGGGTTTCAGATGAATCAAGTGATTCTGTATAAGAAGAAGATTGGGGCCCATGAACCTGAGAGCTAAAGACACTCTTCTGAAGTGTATTTATTTTGGTTTTGATCTTAAATGTCCTCCAAAGGCCACATGTTAAAGAACTGGCCCTCAAGGTGATACTATTGAGAGCTGGTGGAACCTCTGGGGGGAGGGGGGAGAAGGGAGGGGGAAGCACTAATGGAAGAAGCTAGGTCACTGGGGACATGGTATCAGAAGCCAGCTCTTTTCTCTGTTTCTCTTTGCTGTCCCCATCCTCTGTCATGTGTTCCATGCTACGATATTCTGCCCTGTCATGAGCTCAAAAGCGTTGAAATCTCTAAAACTGTGAGACAATATACATCTTTCCTTTATAAAATTGATTGATTTAAGGGCTATTTCTAGAGCAGTGAAAAGCTAACTAGTACAACAGCACAGTGTTTCACAAAGGATCCACCGATGTGTGTATTTTGCTGAAATACCAGTTCCTCCCACCACGCCTGTAAAATGTATTGGGTGATTCTGTCATTTGTTCAACTTGTTTTTTCTTTGTTTGTTGGTTTTTTTATTTCTCAGTACTGGGGATCAATCCCAGGACCTTTGATGCTATATCCAAGACCATTTTTAATTTTTTTTATTATTTTGAGACAGGGTATTATTAAACTGCTGAATTGCCCAGACAGAGCTTAAACTTGTGGTCCTCCTGCTTCAGCCTTCCAAGGTGCTGCGATGGTGAGCTTGTGCTCCCAGGGCCTGCTCGTTTGTTCAACTTAGAGAGCTATAAACAGCAGGCATCTCCCAAGGCCAATCTGTGTAGGCTTTCACTGGACAGTATGTTCTCTTGCCTGCCACCTGGGTCCTGGCCCGAGAGCTAGCCCTGCTGAGGGCCTTCTGCTCATTGGCAGGGCTTCCCATTTACTACAATGGTGACTCTAACTGCACATTTGTTTGGAAAACCTATACATCAGTAGTTTCCCATTGGTATGTTTCAGAAAAGAGTTCTCTGCCAGAAGGTCAAAATTCCTGCCAAGATACCTAAGGAGAAAGAAAAATAGACCTAGCACTGGATAGGCATACAATTAATAGTGCCCACCCATTACCCACAAATCATTTATCTTTTATAAATGTATTTGAATTTTGTGAGTTCTGAGATGCCATTTATTTTTAAAAACAAATGGCCTTTTTCTTTTCTGCTATCTCTCCATCGCTCTTTTCTTCCTTCTTCCCTTTCCTCCTCCTTTCTTTTCCATTTTTCCACTCTAATGTTTGTCTGGCTCCTGTTTAGAGATATTTTCATAATTCTCCACTTGGTTTACTTTGCTATCAACAGTTTCCCAATTCCCTGGGCACCTCCCTGCTTCTCCTTGCATTTGGCATGTGGGGAAGGAAGCTGGGATTCTGTCATGTGGATTCAGGTCAGCGGGTCAGGACGGACGCCTGCGTAAGGCTAGTGCAGGGTGGTTGATGCGACAGGAGACTCTGATGTGTCTCAAAGTTACTAACAGATGCGGAGGTTTATTTAAAGTCTCAGTGACTAGAGGAAGCCAGCCTGTGCTAGGAATGTGTTGGCTTCACAGCACTCCACTCTGCCAGGGACCTTTGAGACTGTCCACTGGGGTCAGAGCCAAAAGGGCTTGGATGTGACCACCGACACCTGGTAAGACAACTTCCTGCTATGCATCCAGGAAGAGGTGGTCACCAGCTGTTGGCACAAATAACCTGCCTGTGTCTTCATTTACAATTAACTCTTCATCTTTGTGGGGGCTTGGAGTTTATTGTATCCAACACGGTCTAGTTGCAGCATTGCCTTATTTTAACAATTTGGCCTGTTAAAGTTACCCAGCATCCCCCCTTTAGCAATATAACAGCAGGACAATGTATTATTTAAAATCAACAATATCTAAGTTCTCTCCATCTCCTAGTTAAGCATGACGTAGCCTGAGAGGGGTTAGAGTGAGATAGGATTCCTGGAGGTTGTTCAGAGGGTTCTAACATTGTATAAATAAGAAGATCGGAGCCCAAGGAACTCAGGACCACCCAGTGCCTCAGCTAGATGGTGGCAGAGGTAAAGCTGGAACTGTTGCCTGGGACCCAAGCTCCCGTGACATCAGTTTTCCACCCCCCTGCCTGGCTCAATCTCAAAGAGTGGCTCATCCTTAGAGAGTTTCTTGCAGACGTTTTCTTCTGGCTAGCTTCATGGAGGCTGTTCTTTTTAATTATTGAACACTTTCAAAACAGAAATCATAAAGTGCTTTGTATTTTAAATGAGTCTTAGATCTCCAGACTGTCATGCCTGTGGAGGCACACAGCCCTACATGAGCCAGACCTGCTCCAACTATATATATATATATATATATATATATATATATATATATATATATATATATATATATCTCTGCTGTCCATAATGGTAGCTACTAGCCACATGTCCTTGTTTAAACTTCAATGTAAAAAAATAAAATTCACTGTGTCAGTTGCTCTAGGTGTATTTTGAGGGTTCAACAACACATGGTCAGTAGCAACCATGTTGGACCACACAGATATAGAACATTTTTATCATTTGCCAGAAAGTTTTATTTGACAGCACTAATATAGTTCTGAGACAGGAACATAACAAGCTGAGAACAGAAAATTTGATCAACTGTTCTCCCAGTTGTTTTTGTGCCTTTTGCTCTGTAGGTAATACAATAATTCTGCAAGCTTTTTCTTTTTAAAGTCCTTTCTTTGTGACCTTGAGGGAAACCATGGTAGGACTGTTGGAGGATGCTGTTGGGAAGAATAATTAAGAGGTCTATAAAATTACTCTAGTCCTAAGGGTTGACTCAAATTTTTTAAAAAATGGTCTGTTGTTTTCCAATAGTAACTCAATTTTATTGTGAAAGAAATCCAGGGCTGGTGAGATGGTTCAGCGGTCTAAAGTGCCTGCTTAGGAAAGCTTAGGCAACCGCAGGGACCACAGTTCTATCCCTGGCACCACATGCTGTGCCAGCCCCACCCCAGGGCAGGCTAAGCTGGCCAAAAATTGAAAAAAATATATATATGGAGAGAGAGATAGAGAGAGAGAGAGAGAGAGAGAGAGAGAGAGAGAGAGAGAGATCAATAGTGAGCGTAACTCCATCCCCAAAGAGGAAAAAAAAGTCTCAAGTCTAGAAAGAGTTTGAGTTTTATAATTATATGTCTTCGAAATCACCATAAAGAAAATAGGAAAATTGTTAATGTACAGGCTGGGGCTGCTAGAGGCATGTCCAAGCATGTTATTGAAAAGAGATTTTCTACCATCCTGGCCTTGGCAAATTGTTAGGCTATAAATATTTTGCTTCTGCAAGAGGCCCAGTGAAAGGGCAATGCAAACACATTAGGTTTTTTGGGGTTTTTTGAAAATAAAGTTAGCTTTTGGGATTCTCAACTCATTTAATTGGGAGGAAATGCATGCAAATATGATTCAGCAACATAACAGTTCTAAGAAAAGGAAGCAGTTCTCCTCTTTGAACTTCTGTTACTGTCTTGGAGTACAACAAAAGTGGAAAGGTGAGAAGATATTTTTAAAATATCAAGCAACTATCAGGAAAAAGGTGGATGTGGAGGCCACAGAAGTCAGGAACTATCATATCATAATCAGAAGAGTGGGACATGCATGGCTAGTTCTTTATTGACATGAGCTCAGACCATAGATTCAGGGCAATGTGAATCACAGAATCGCTGCATAATCTTGCGCAAGGTTTTTCTCATCCCGGCCCAGTTCCTGGGTTTCATCATGCTCATCGTTGCCCTCTGTGCCCTTATAGCACAGGCTGAGTTTAAAGGAAGTGAAACATCTTCCTTATTGTTTCACAAAATGCCATTCTTAACAATGTAAACTGCTTTTTATTAAGTGATTTTTATTTCCAAGGACTAAATCTGAGAGATTGCTAATATAGGAGGAAATAGGAAGCAAGGACATGTCTTTAGGGATGGATCTTTCAGAGCACAGGAGCTGCAGCATTGGTTGATGAGAATCTGATAGTCAAATTCAGATCTACTCTGTCCCATATGGCAGCCATAGGTGGTCATTGAGGTCTCACAACATGGCCAATCTGAGCTGAGATGTACTTCAAGTGCAAACTATGCACCAGAGATAGATTTAGAACCAAGAAGGTGCAAGTGTCTTTTTAAAACCTTTACAAAATATTCAGTATATTTTGAAAGGACTTTTGGGTTAAATCAAATGCATTCTAAAATTAGCATCACTTGTTTATTTTAAAATATTTAATGTAGCTACTAAAATATTTGAAGTCACCCTCGTGACTCCCATTCCTTGTGTTGGACCGCAGACTGCTTGAGTCCAGGGAGAAGCCTGGGGCCTCATGGCAGTGTCCTCCATGCACACTCTACCTCGCAGCTCAGTGCTCTTAGAGTTGCAGCATTGGATGCTTTCCAAGCCTGAAACTTTTCTTCTGTCCACCAATTTGAGACCCAATTTTCAGTCCTGAGTTAAAACCCAGACAGTGACAGATTAATTTTGATGAGTCTGCATGTTTGATTTTGAAATGAAATTCCATCAAGAGGGAGAGATTGGAGCACTCATCAGATTTTTGTTTAGGCAGGCTTTGTGTTTGGTTTTTTTTTTTTTTTTTCAATTCATTGCATTTGTAGACTTTAGATGTTTATTTAACGTCTTAGATTTCTTTACTTACTTAGATTTGTGTGCACTTTTTTCCCCCAAAGAAAGCCTGTAACACTATGAAGTTGGAAAGAGGTTGAAGAAGCCAGGCATACACTTTTCTCTACTTGGCAAGTGCTGATCTGATAGCCCTGATACCGAGGCATTCTGCCATAAGTTTGCATGTATGTGCACACATAACGCAAGTGTGTGTCTGTGAAGACATGTCTGTGTGACTGAGTCTGTGTATCTATGCATAAAGAAAGTGAAAGTGCATTCGATTTCAAGCAAAAGTTTTTTCCAGCCAAATTTATATCATATATAAGTAGATACCAAGGGAAATGAAAAGTCAAGGCTAGCATTACTTTTAGTAATGAAATAATTCACTTGGGATTATGCTAATGATGCATAGATATTAATACACATAATTTGGCTGCCTAATATTGATTTAAGTTGCTCATTGAAATTCACTTTATTATAAGAAAATTAGCCATTTTGTTTTACAGTGCTTGTCCCTACAGACAATGAAAATGTTAAACCATGTTTATTAGGTAAATAATACTGTTTTGCTGGCTTTCATATGCAAAGAAAGTAACGCATTGCCTAGGTCAGTGGATGCCCTTTGAATTGTTAGCTTCTGGTTGGGGACCTGAGGGGTTCAAGTCAGATGTCTTTTCTATTGCAGCCCTTGTGATCAAAGGCCAAAGTTGAAGGTACTCTATGACCAGAGTACATAAGGTGTTGTCCTCTGTGACTTTACTATATCCTGTGACCTGGAGCCACAGGAGAGCCCTACTGGTTTACACAACCAAACCAACATATCTCTTTGTTTTTTTTTTTTCTAAATATGAATTCTTCCTCGGAGGGAAAATCAGTGGACAGGGATATTGTAAACTCTGCTGAATTAATTCAGATCACATTATGATTAGGAACAACTGCAACAAATCCTAAGCAATCGCCATGAGTTTAAGTTGGAATGTCATTTGTCCTAAGGACATAGCGATTGCTTCTGTATTCTCACGCTAGTGATAGCATTCGGCTACTTTATAAAATGCACAGCAGCCTTTTAGAGTAGAAATGTCCTGCAGATGCTTTGCTTGCATCAATAGCTGGCTATAAATCTGTCACTCAGGAGTCTCTGGAAACATGTCTGAATCCATCTGGACATTCAGCTGTGTTCCTTCTTATAGAATTGAGTTTCATCCATTTTCTACCATAGAGTAGATGACTATTTCTTTCTATGGCTTTACACATAACTCTCTGAAATTTGTTTCTAACAGCCATTCTTGGGATTTGTAAATAAATATTAGCTCATTTGAACCATGTTG